>QQXO01000122.1:0-64774 GCA_003709845.1 Chaetothyriales sp. CBS 134916 | reverse complement strand
TGGAGTATCTGTCAACAAAATTTCCAGAAGATATCAAGGTGGATTTCGGTCAAAACATATACCTTGAACTAAGGATGGTTAAATATGAATTATTTGTGGGTGTAGGCAAAAGGAAGGATAAGGAGAGATAGCTAGGGTCTGAATATATCTTCGTAGTATTACAGTATTATGCTAAAGGACTCCCAAAAGCCCAGATCTTGGATCTCCTTAAGCCACCTGGGCGCCAGCACCACCCCCAGCTCCAGGCAGCCACCGCCCCCGTGTCAGGCCCAGAACGGTCTCGCAAAATCTCTCAACGCAGGCGGTGTGTATTAATTAGCTCTGCGGTCAGGCAGACTATCCTTAGCCATACTCTTCCCTCGGCTCCATAAATAGAGCAGTGCCAAACGGGAATCGGCCAGTCTTGTATCATACTATCGTAAATGTGAGTAGCGCTGTTGCCAGTGGAAACACAGTGTCTGGCAACTATAATGCTACACTCTTTGAACTCTTTGGTAGTCCTCGCTTACTCGGGAATGGTCACGTGCGCGGCTCAGGCAGGCCGTGTGATCAGCCTCACCTGGATGGATTGCACGAAAGTCAACATCCCAGAGGCTCCCATTCAACGGCCTGCCCACAAGATTGACATAAAGCTCGAGCTCACACAAGTTTGTGTTGGTATGAGTCTTTGCTTGGATTGTACATCCAAGTGACTCATAAAATTGAGGTTGGAAATCCGCTAGTCGCTCCTGTTTACCGCCGAGGATGGCTCCAAGCACCAGGTAGCACGTTGACCAGGAGAAGTCAAATCCGGAAGCAGCGCCAGGAAGAAAAAACAGATAAAGGCAGTTGAGGCGCGTCCTCAGGGAGGCCTCTGAATCATAATATCAAGGCTGAGGCACTGTCGTTGTTGTTGCCTGCCCAGTTCTTCCGACGCCCCGCTCCAATCGTCTCTGGCCAGGCCTTTTCGGGCGTTGATTGTCTCAAACGTCCAATTCAGCCTCACCCAGCGACAGAGAACAACAAAAGTTGATACAGCACACCTACATATCTTACCCCTTGGTGGAAATTCTAAATGAATTCATCAACGAGCAGAAAAAACACGGCCCCGCGGCTGGAGATTACCGCCATTCAAGGCTGGCGCGCTGAGTTTCGCCTCTGGTGGGCGATGACCAAACATGTCGATGTCGTATTCGACAAAAGCCCAGCTTCACTACAGCATCTCAATCTTCCCAACGCGACACCTGGGAGCATTTCCATGTGCCGCGGTTGCTGTCAGATAGTGTCGACACGCACGTGCTCCGGGAAGACGAAAGACACCGCATCTGGATGTGGGTTTCATCGAAGGCGGCCTGACGTGCCGATTGCAGTGAGGAGTATCATTATGAGTACGCGGCTGAGAGAGATGTTGAAGCCAAGAATGGTTGTGGAGAGGTATTATCTGCAGGGGGGGGATGATGAAGATGAAGGATCTGGAGGTGATAGGATTCAGACAAACTTGATGAATGTGGGGTGGGTGAAGAGGATCAGGCTTGGCAACAAGGAGACAAAGCGGAGCAAGAAGATGTATGTGCATGATGAAGAGGGCAGATGCATTCATTCGAGCAACCCCGATGTCATTGTGCAGGGGCTGGGACCGAGATATTTATACTTCAAGAGGTGTGATGGACTGTTTATGAATGCTTTTGGAGAGAAGTTGGAGGTGGCAACAGCGACGCCAGATAACAACGATGCAACTGATGAAGAACAAGGAGAAGCAGCGGCAGCATGCGAGAATGAATTGGTATCTACCACTAGTCATGATGACTCTATCATCCAAACTAAGCAACAAGATGATGACCTCAGACCGGCTCCAGCAGTCAAGGAAGGAGAGGAAGATGAGGATGAGGATGAAGAAGACGAATTCAGCCAGAAGTCTAACCCATGGGCCAATGTCATCATTGACCCTGTGGTGAAGACCGAGCCTGAGGCTGCCAGTGACAGCAGTGAGAACGATGATCTTCAAGAAGATGCTGTCACACAAACAAATTCTACAGCACAGATAGATGCTATCACACCCTCCTTGTCACCAGCATCACCAACACCAACCACAGCACCATGGCCACCGCCACGTTCGTCTTCCTACCCACCCAACGACAGCAACAACCATACCAATACCAGAACTACTACCTCTCGCCCCCCTCCTCCTCCCTCCTCCTCCTCCTTATCATCATCATCATCATCATCATCATCATCATCACGATCGCCCAAACCATCCTCATCATCATCACTTACCCCTCTCCCCGTCGACCTCGACGTCCCAAAGTCCGAGCTTGCCGAACTCGCCTGGCGGCGACATAACATGGCCGTGGCACATGCCGAAGACAACGAAGACGCCGTAGAGCGGGAGGAAAGACAACGGCACAGACGCGTGCAGAAGCGGCGATGGTTTTTGCTATGGTTGCGATGACAGTTTAGCTTTCCCTTTGTTTGCGTTTTACTTGCCGTTTTGATTGTCTGGGCTGATTTGAGTTGAGATGTCTAGCACATTAGCATCTCTCCCCTCCCTTACCCACACAACTAAGAAAAAAGTTGAGTAAATATGAATGGAGTCGGTGATGTAGAAGGGATGGATGGATGGATAGGTGAAATGACACATGATCTGGTTTAATTTGGTATTAGTGGTTTAAAGTGCGTGTCCACACTGTTCAGGATATCACTTCTTTACTCACCTTGCCCTTCCTTTGTTCTCTGTTCCCTATTTCTATTTCCTATTCCCGAAATACACCCATAACCACAGCAGGATCTCCTGCAAATTAGTACTATGATACCATAGACACATTAAACCCCCTTCAACTGCCTCCCTCCTTTCACTCATTCCTGGCTATTGTCCGTACCTGCTGAGATCCTTATTCTCTTCTGACCGAGTGAACGCGACTGCCATAGCAACAATAGCCCTTTATGTCTCTTTTGCAAAATTAATCCTCGCTCTTCTTTCATAAGCAACAACATCCCTCTTCTGTCTTCGTTGTGTCTCCCTGTCCTACTTTACGAAGTTTATTGATTGTCCTAGAAGTGTAGAAAATATGGATACTGCACTGTCTGCACTGCCATCGTCACTGTCATCGTCACTGCAATCACCTCCTCCTCCTCTTCTCGCTGTTGAAGAGAATAGTGACCACAAAGGGAAATGCAAAAAGAGTGGTAAAGGGGGTAAAGCGAAGAAAACCGGCAAGGTAAATCAATAACAGCCAACACATAAGCAAGCTGCACACTCTCAATCAGAGCAGCAGCCTCCTCAGGACGCTCAGCTGGGAAAGAAGAAAATGAACAAGAACGAGAAGCAGCAGCAATCTTCAGTGTCTCAAGCACACAAGCTGCCTCCAGTCTCTCGACCAGAAGAGGGGCAAGAACAAGCTCCTCTAGGAAATCCCAAACTAATAATTATCTTCACCAATGAGGAGGATGCGCCCGCAGTATATAAATGTACTCCTGAAGGCACGGAAAAGAGATACTATCTCTGCACAGAATGCTTGACAACAACTGAAATAAGATTCTGCAGCGGGAGAGCAGAGCAGACTTGGACAATGTGTGAAGCACATAAGGATATGTAAGCGCCCCTTTCTCCCCTTTTTCTCTTTACTCTGTTCGGCATCTTTGTGTCTCAAAGCCGGTAGGGGAGGGGAGAGCAGGGAAGAATAGACATGGAAACTAAGCAAGGCATCTTATTAATAGAGAGAGAACCCGGCCCTCGGAGATCAGCAGCGGTGGAGATGGAGCTCTCCAAGCGTGGCGAGAGCTCGTACTGTCTGGCAAATTGCTGGATCCGACGGTATTTGATTATCAATCATCAGCAGCCGAACCACCAACAACAGTATCCAATGACAGCAGTGCCAGCGCTGGCAAAGGCACCATCGGCATTTCGGATAAATACCCGCACCGCATGGTCAAATACAGGCACGACGAGCGGCAGGGCTGCGAGCATTCGGCTCGAAAGAAGGCCAAGGCTGAAAAGAAGCAGAAACCCCGCACAGACGACAACAAGGAGGATGAGGGAAAATTGATAGTGAGTGAGATGAACATGGGCAACAGTAGTAGTAGGAGGTCGTTGTCATCAGTGTTTTCAGATAGTGGTGAAAGCTTTCGCTTTCACCCTGCTTCGGAAGATGATGATGAAAGAGAAAGAGAAGGAGAAGAAGGAGAAGAAGGAGAAGAAGGAGAAGAAGGAGAAGAAGGAGAAGAAGGAGAAGAAGGAGAAGAAGGAGAAGGAGAAAACAACGACGACAACGACGACAAAGATGAAGAAGTGGTGGAGGGGGTTAAGTCGTCGGACGACGATGTCAAGAGCAAGCGGCAGGATCAAGATGAGGCCAGCTTCCCGCTTCGCAACCTCCTTGTGCGCGAACGGCTCTTATACAAGGGACCAAGATTTTATCATGACCTGCTGGGGCTGGGGTTGGGCCGCTCAGCAAAGCAGCACGAGATAGAATACTGGATTGTTGACCAAGGCTGTCTCAAGGCTGTGGTAGGTACAGTACTACCGGCGTCGGCAAAGTTGCCCTCTTTTGTAGCTTACAGGCGCAGCTTGGCAGAGATGTCAATAGTCAGATCGATGGCAGGAGGTGGATTGACTGGTCGATTGATGTTCTTTCCATCCTAGAATCTAAAAGAGTCTGAGTCTTTCGTGCTATGCCTGATTGGTCTCGCAACCACGGCGTATCATCTGCAATGACTATCTGGGATATCAAAGACTTCGCTTCGCAGGGCTCGTAGGCTCAAGGCGGCAGCTGAAGTGGGCAAAAACGGGAAAGTCGCCACCATCGTTGCTCAGGCGGTGGCCTTGACTTATGTAGATGACAGGGTCCTGCCAGGTCACAGTGTACACCGCCATCCTGGCCCAAGGACGGTGATTGGCATTGACGGCCTTACTCAGCCTTTGCCTCGGCTGCGGCCGACTCGTGAGCTGGCTCGTGAGCTGGCTCAGCAGAGGCCGAGGTGGCAGTGGCAGTCGCGGCAGAATCCTCCTTGGCTGCCTCGTCGACGGTGGCTGTAGCGCTGCTCGTTTCCGCCTCGGACGAGGTCCAAAGAGTCTGTCGACGGGATTAGATATATGAAGATGGTAGAGCGGGGGTTGGTTGACTTACGAGGTTGTCTCTCAGTAGCTGCATGATGAGAGTAGAATCTTTGTACGATTCCTCGCTCAGGGTATCGAGCTCTGCGATAGCATCGTCAAAGGCCTGCTTGGCGAGGTGGCAAGCTTTGTCAGGAGCGTTCAGAATCTCATAGTAGAAGACGGAGAAGTTGAGCGCAAGACCGAGACGGATGGGGTGGGTGGGAGCGAGGTCGGTGGCCGCGACTTCGGTGGCATTCTGGTACGCGGCGAGGGACTTCTCGGCCGAGGCCTTTCGCTTATCTGCCACAGCGAACTCGGCAAGGTATCGGTGGTAGTCGCCCTTCCTGGGAAGAGGTCAGAAGAGAGACTTGGATGGATTTGGGGGGGGGGGGGCGGGGGGGGGGGGGCGGGGCTACGAACATCTTCTGGTAGAAGACCTTGGACTCGCCAGTCTGGGCGGAGGCAATGAGGTGCTTGTCGAGGACGTCGAGGATGTCTTCACAAATCGTGCCCAGCTCGTTCTCGATCTTTTGTCGGTATTCCTTGATGAGCTTGACCTGAGCCTCATTGCCCTTTGACTCCTCCTTTTGTTCGATGGAAGTGACAATGCGCCAGCTGGCACGTCGCGCGCCGATGACGTTCTTGTAGGCTACAGACAGCAGATTCCGCTCTTCAACAGAGAGCTCTTGGTCGGCCGAGGCAACCACCTTCATGTTCTCGACCATTTCTATGGGGGTATGAATTAGTGGCTGATTGCGGAGCCGCACATGAGCCTGTCGTACCTTCATAGCGCTCAGCCTGCTCGGCAAGTTTGGCCAAGTAGACAGATTCTTCGACACCCATGGTGCGTGATGCGGAGGTGGACGCAGGAAGATTCTATTCAAATCAACGGTCAGCGATGCTTCTGAGACGCGGCTGTATTTCCAACGCTGTCTTGGCTCTGCGGCTGCTGATCGTATGAGGGGATGGCAGCGGCCTTGCGGTCAGTGGAGAGCACTTGTAGTCCCGTGATTAGGCCTGAGACAGCCATGAAGGGGGGGGAGGCGTATGAAGAACAGGAAGGGTCTGCTCCCAGCTGAAAGAGATGGAGCCGGCTTGGCGTCTATCTCCAGGGCCAGATGCGAGTCTCGACGGTGTTGAATAAGGCCAGTCGGGCAAAGGGAGAGGAGGGAGACTAGTGCAATCGCGGGGCCATGTCGATACCGGCCGCGCCTGCCGGTGTAGCATTGATTTGTGTGGCAAACCCTGGCTGGGGCAGGCGCGGGTGCGGGCGCAGGCGCAGGCGCAAGCGCAGGCGCAAGAGCGATCGTACTCAAGAATGACAACAGTGGAAATGGCACAGCTTACCTTGAGGAGACTGAAGGATGGGAAAGTCAAGCAGGATCTGGTTTGACTGTGGCACAGAGATACTAGATAGCAGATGCGGGATAAAGGGGCAGGACTGTGTGGAGTGAGTGAGGTCTGGGGTTGAGAAGCAGCAGCTTGGGCAAGGCAGGAGGGGGATTGTGTGCAAGGTCACCCAATTTCACTGGTCCAGATCGGGTTTAGCTTGGTTTGAGCGGCCAACTGCACTGCCAACTTCCTGTTTCACTTTTTGGATTTTCCTCTGGCTTCTACTACCACCAACGGCGCGAATCTTCTTGGCAGGCGCTGAGCAGCTTGGGGGAGCAGATATGCAGGCCGGCCAGTAGCAGGCAGATGTCAATAAGAGCAACGTCCACAGGACACCTGTCTCTCGCGGGGATCAGAGACCCCTATGTATAGCTCGTAGGCGGAGGTCCGAATGGACTGTATGCTTGGCGATTGACATTGGTGTCGAAGGCGCTCGAGGCTCAGCTGGTGGCTGCAGACTTCTAGAACCGGCGTCCACCCAAGGTGGTCGAGGCCGGTTCACCAGGCTCACCAGGCTCACCAGGCTCACGTGATATTGCGGAAGGAGCAGCCAATAATGAGTGGCAGCGTGCCTGGGCTCGCTCCACGGGACCCACGGCCCGGACGGGATGTGATCTGATGAGAGCTTGCAAACAGCTGTAGCATCGCAGTCCTTCAGATTCTGACGCAGAACAACGATCGACACATCTCAATCAGCATGCTTCGAACACAGACTGTCAAGCTCTTCCGAGCTGGCCCCTCTCTCAAGAGGTCATTCACCATCACTGGCCTCCGTGCGGCCGAGGGCGATGTGGGTGGAGTGCGGTCTGGTGGCAGTGCTTCAAGGTCGGTTTAGCCGCAGCCGTTCCAGGCCAGAGCTTTGGGACGATGAGATGAGTGAGCAGGATGCGGCTGACTATGGAGCAGTGATGCCTTCAGCCGCCGGGAGCAGGCCAGTGAGAACAAGTTCATCCGCGAGAAAGAGCTGGAAAGGTGCGGCATCCTGGACCCAGCATCCGAGGCCATGGCTTGGGCCTCACTTGGACGGCCGTGTGCACGATACTGACAATGACGTAGTTTGAAGAAGCTCAAGGAGAAGCTGGCCGTTCAACGCAAACACCTCGACGAACTTGACAAGCACATTGAAGAGCTTGAGTCGGAGCGAAAGGGAGAGCAGTAGGCGAAAGGGAGAGCAGTAGGCGGAAGGAAGAGCAGTAGGCGGAAGGGAGAGTAGTAGGCGGAAGGGATGGGTGTGTGGCTACGCTTACGGTCTACGATGACTCTGACTGCATCAGATTGAAGATAAGCACAAGACTTGGTCAGGTCGGACTCGGCAAGGCAGGTAGCCAAATTTGTACAGGACATTCACCACTAGTAAAGCACTCTCTTCTCTATGGAGCCAAACAGAGCGTGGGATCTCAGACAAAACGCCATGTCCCCTTTGCTGTCGCCGTGGCCGCGGTCGTGGGCCGCCGTTGTTGTTGTTGTTGTTGTTGTTGTTGTTGTTGTTGTTGTTGTCGTCGTTGTCGTCGTCATCGTCGTTGTGGTGTGGATGGAGCGACGACCTCATTGCCTCCCGATGTAGCTTCGATAGAAATCATCAACAGCTGCTCTAGCCTCACTGTTGGCTCCGGGCAGGTAGGCCAGGCCGTGGGCAGCCTTCTGGGAGTCGGCCATCTTCTTCTGAAGGGCTGCCGTACCCTGGTCAATGACCTGCAATTGGCTGAGATGGGTGTTGAGTATGCGGACGATTTGAGTGATCTGGTGCATGTCAGCTTGGGCACATGGGCCGAGCGAGTGCAAAGCTGGGCTTGGAGACTTACGGGCTCGTCGGCCTTGCCGTTTTTGTGCAGGCTGGCGTTGGCAGCATTGACTTCCTCGACCATGGTCTCGAGGTCGCGGCTCATGTCATCGAGGCGCTCCTGCAGCTTCTCGGCCAGCTTGTATGTTCGCTCGCGCTCCTGGTCGGGGCCGCCGAGTTCGGCAGGGTTCGCGTTGTCCTTGGCTTGCATCTCTTCCACCTCGTTTTCGTACTTGGTCAGCCATGCTTCCAGCTCCGACTGCTGGTTTTCGACTGCAGACAGCTGCATGTCGACGCTCATTGTTTGCTTCTCGCAGGTCCGCGTCTTGACATAGAGCTTGTCGATCTTGGCCGTGTTGTCGACAATTGTCTGGTCCCACTTGGCAATCGTGTCCGCGTCGTTCTTGAATTCTTTCGTGTACTTGGTCAGGTCGGTGGCCCATCTAGTCAAGATTTCGTCCATGGTCTTATTCTTCAGCCGTGACTGCAGTTGAGGCGGAGGTCCTGACGTAGACGCAGCAAGCTTGGGATCTGCCCAAGCTGTGGCCGGAGCAGTGGCCGTGGTAGTGCCAAATCCGGTGAAAGCAGGCGCGGATGCTGCCGGTGGCCCCGTCGTCGTCGTCGTCGTCGTCGTCGTCGCAGCCTTACCAAATAAGGGTGTGGGAGCCGCCGACGTCGTGGCTGGCGCTGAGGATGCAGGCTGCGACGCGGCACTGGGAAAGGAGAATGCAGGCTTGGGAGCGGGGCTCGAGGCTGCAGGAGAGGATGGGGTACCAAAGAGGTTGGAGTTCGTTGGCTGGCTCGACGTCGACTGGGACGGCTGTGTGGAGGATATGCCAGCGAATAGAGGGGCCCGCGGTGCATCTGCAGCTGAGGCCGCGATATTTCCAAACAGTGAAGCGCCGGGAGCGCTTGTCGAGGCCGGCTTCGCGGACGAAGTGGCAGTAGCGAACGCGAAGGCCGCCTTGGCCGTGGGAGCAGCAGCTGGAGCTGGTTTACCACTCTCTGATGGCTTGTCGGTAGGCTTCTGGCCAAAACTGAAGGTCGACGTGGGCACGGTGGAGGAGAAAAGACCGCCGCTGGTCTGCGGCTGGGACGATGGTGCGGTGCTCGAGGCCGTGGCGTCTGACTCTACAGGCTTGCCAAAGCTGAATGCTGGCGTGGACGACTTGCTAGCTGCGCCAAACAGGGGCGCTGACGAGCCTCCTGTGCTTGCGGCAAACGTGGAAGCAGATGGCGGTGGGCCAGCAGGCGTCGTGGACGCGTTGCCGAAGCTGAACTGGGCCGTGCTGGCAGCCGGTGCTGGGGTGGAAGACGCAAGCGCCGACTGGCTGGGCGGGGTCGGCTTCGGAGAGGCAAACACGTTGCTGCTTGGCGCACCCGAGGCTGCTGCAGGAGCAAAGCTGAAGGCGGCTGAGGACGAGGCTGCTGGCGTGGCGGCGGCGGCGGTAGTGGTAGTGGCAAACAAAGGCTTCTGCTCGCTGCCACTGGCCGACGACGCGTTGCCGGTGCTGCCAAAACTCAGGGCCCCACTGCCACTGCCAAACAGGTTGCTGCTGGGCGCGGTCGCGCTGCTGAAGAGAGAGACGGAGGACGCAGCGGTGGTGGTTGGCGAGCCGGCGTTGGGGGCGCCGAAGCTGAAGCCGGTCGACATGGTCGTCAGAGAGCGGAAAGCAGGGCAGTCAAAGAAGAGGGAGATGGAGGATGGAAAGCGGAGGATGGAAAGCGGAGGATGGAAAGCAGAGGATGGAAAGCAGAGGATAGAAAGCGGAGGATGGAAAGAGAGGATGGAAAGAGCGGAGGATGGAAAGAGCGGAGGAGGGAAAGAGCGGAGGAGGGAAAGCGGAGGATGGGCAATGGCGACCCGCGCGTCGAGGCGCGTGCCAATAATGGAAATTCTGTTCCTGCTCCGCTTTGCGCACTCCGCACTTCAGCTGGTCGCTCCTGCCCGCAAGCAGCCGACCGTATTCGCTGTGCTGCCTCTGCTGCCTCTGCTGCCTCTGTTGCCTCTGTTGCCTGTCCTGCCTGTCTAGCCATGCTCGTCGCCTATGCCTATGCCTATTCCTCTTCCTGACCCGCCCCTCCCCATGGCCTCCGCCGGCCCCGCCGGCCACGCCCGCAGTTCCTCCTCCCGCTCCGGGCCCCATCTCGAAATCCCCAGGAAGAGTACCGAGCTGGAGGACGCGGGCGCCCACTCGCTGTCGTCCGACGACGAATACTTTTCTGATGCCTCAGAGGGTCGCAGGAAGAGCCCCCGCCCTACGTCGCCCGTGCCCAAGACACGAGTCGAGCGAGTCGATGACGAGCCTGCGTACGGCGAGATCCCGGGCACGCCGGCTTACGAAACAAGGGCACAAGACGCCGTGCCGGACGAGGTCGAGATTGTGCCCGACGGCAGGCTCAGCAAACGCTCGAGCCAAGTGCTGGCGCCCCTCTCGCCAGGCGGCACCGTCGTCCCACGCACCGTCGTCGAGAAGGTCGACCCGGAAGAGACCGGCTACGGCGACGACCCGAGCTCGACGGCCTACCACCATCGCAGCGCCGACTCCGTCCCCGATGCCATTGTCAAAGCCGACGCTCCTGGCACACGCCCCACCTTCGACCTCCAGGACCCCTCAGCGCCAGACCGGCCCAAGTCTCCTATCCCCAACACCGTCATCACCCCTGTCGACCCAAAGCCCGCTCCCAGCTTGCCCGACCCAGCAGACGACTCAGCAGGTAATGCACCCCAAAGGCGGTGTTTCAGGAGAACCATTGACCTGATGCAGACCACACCAGCCCCATGACGACGGCAATGAGCACGCTCGACCATGACGGCCATCAAGACAATATTGCTGATGACTTTGACGATTTCGAAGAGGGCGAGCAGGCCGGAGAAGACGACGACGACGACGACGACGACGACGATGACGATGACGACGACGATGACGATGATGATGACGACGACGACGACTTTGGTGACTTTGACGGCCCATTTGACCAGCCAGCCCCGCCACAGCCCACCCTTCCCCTCATTCACTTTGCCACCCTGTCGACCATGCCCGATCTTCTTGCTGCCACCCAACAGCACCTCGACTACATCTTCCCCTCGACTACAGCCGAGAACACGGCTGCTGTACCCTGGCCCAAGCCCATCGACTCGGCCGAGCCCATCTTCCCTTCTGATCGCTCGAGATCTCTATGGAACCAGCTTGTGACTCCCCCCCCTCTCCAGGCCCCCAACTGGACCCAGTCTCGCATCCGCCGCCTCTTCCTCGTCTCTCTTGGCGTGCCTGTAGATTTAGACCAAGTCCTCCCACCTTCCAAGCAGAAGAAGCTCATCCTCCCAGACATCAACCTCAAGCCCTCTCGCAAGTCAGAGTCCGACAAGGCCCTTGGCTCCGTTACCAGGTTGAAGCAGCAAGCGGCCAACGACTCCTCTGCTTCCATTGACAGCAACCAGTCCGGCGCCAAGGAGGCCAGGTCCAGAGGTCGCCGCCACAAAGGCCCACCTCCACCACCCGACCTCGATCTGTCGGCCGTGCGAAGACTGTGTGCTACAACTGACGAGAAGCTGGATGGATATACCGATGCCGAGATCCAAGCTCACGTCAAAGAGCTCAAGCTGATGACTGAAAAGACCGCCGAACTGCTGGAATACTGGCTGAAGCGCCGAGATGGGCTGAGGAAGGAGAAGGAAGCATTTGAGGGAGTCATTGAGAATCTCGTCGCTCACGTGAGGAGAGTCAGGCGGCAATGAGTAATGCTGTGACTAGTAGAGTATAGATGACCGCATATCATGACCGCATCCCCAAACACCGGCACTCTTCATTCTCCCTGCTTCTCATTCCGTCAACTTCGAGCCCCAGTACCATTCGGGTAACATCACAACCTGTCTGAGGTCACTGCCTGCCAAGCCGAGGCCAAATGTGTCGAGCTTGTAACCTTCCACGCTTTTCTTACATTCCTCACAGGCAATGGCCCTTGTCTGCAATCCCTTAAGCAAAGGCCCAAATGCTGATTGCCAAGCTGCGGGCGGACGCTCAGAGGTTGTACCTGAACCCCGGAAATCACCCAGTGCTAGGCCCCAATGCGCTCTCACTGACAACAGAGGATCCGCCAAGTTGTAGCATGCTTCAGTGTGGCAACGTTTTCCATAGTGGCCCGGGGGATAAGCTGGACGCGATAATAGGATGCGGCTTATAAGTATTTGCACACGGGTTCGAAGCTCCTCCAATCGGCCTACATTCAACACTAGTCAGTAAGTTATCTGGACACAGGCTTATTACTGTAATTAATAAAACTCAAAATGCACCTCTGATTTCTGTAAAATATTTCCCCCCAATACTTGTTATTATATGCCCACTTACAGAATGTCTTCCAAGGCAGGACATCATAAATCACATCGTCGGCCAGGTCGGCAAATGATCCCTCAAACTTCGAGACCAAGGCTTTCGATATATTTGTAAACGCTTCTCGATCTTGGAGTAGATATGATACCACCAACATATTTATCAGGTCTTCACCAAGAGTCATATGATCGCATTTAAGCCAGCCATAGGCCTGCGATGGTAGGGTCAGCACATTGTAACAATCGTACTTATCCGCCTGCCTTATTATGTGAAGAAGCAAGCCTGTTGGTGGGCTCCGCGGAATATGATCAAAGGCGTGGTACATTGTCGCGCAGATCGTCACCATGACCTCTGGATCATCGTCTGGTAGCTGAATCTCTTTTGGCGATGAGTTTCTCAAATCTTGACCTTCGCGAAAGTTTGGCCCAAACAGAACTGCAAATACCGTTGAATGGCGTCTCAGGAAGAGGGAGTCTGCATGGATGCGAAATTGGTTCGCACCCACCACCAAGATCACGTCACCGCCAGGAGCGAGAACAAGGGAATTGACATCCATTCCTGGAGATGTCTTGTCTGCCATTCTCATTGTAAGTTTGATTAGCTACGATAAAAGTATAATGTATGGTTACATAGATTACTACCGTATTATAGATAGAAGTAGGCGTCAACTTGTTTGCCTTCTGAATGCCAAGATCAAGGCCACTTCTTGGCAAGGCTGCTGCCGACGTCGCGTACGGGTACGGTACCGTGTTGACAAAGGCCGACGAAGGGTCCAACGAGACGACCGACTCATTCGTTGTTGTCCATCGCCTCTCCTCCCAAGCCGCACCTCACTGCCGCCATTACCATTGCCATCGACCCATTCGCCTCCTCATCCTGCCGGCCCTCTATCCTCGCTCCTCTACACACATCTACATCCACATCCACCATGCCCGCCGCCACAGCCGCTCCGCACACGGCGCCGTCCCTCAACACAATCCTGTCTCACTTGTCACAATGCCTGCAATCCAACACCGCTCCGGACCCGTCGCTCCTGCAAAAAGCCAAACTCGCGCTCCTGCAGCAAAACGCGCTGATTCCGTTGCCGTCGACACCGCCGCCCACGCTGCTAGCTGCCCGCTCTATCCTGGAGGCCGGCGCACTGCTGTCCATCCGCGCCCGCGACCCGCAGAGCTTCGTACGCTACTACAGCCAGCTGCAGCCTTTCTACGACTACACCGAACTGCAGAAACACCAGCCGTCGCAGAACCGGTCCAAAATCACCGGCCTGTACCTGCTCCTGCTGCTGAGCCAGGGCGACTATGCCGGCTTCCACACCCTGCTCGAGTCGCTGATCGTGTCCGAGGGCCAAGGCGAGCCCAGCAGCGAGGCTAAGACCGTCGAGAGCGATCCCTACATCAAGTATCCCATTGAGATCGAGCGGAGCCTGATGGAGGGAAGCTACGATCAGGTCTGGCGCAAGACTAGTGGCCGGGATGTCCCCGGCGACGAATTTGCGCTGTTTTCAGAGGTACGCCCTTCTTTCCCCTGTCTTCCTTACGTCGCTCGTCGGCCTGACTTTTCTCTTTCTTCTAGATTCTCATCAATACCATCCGCCTCGAAATTGCCTCCTGCGCCGCCCGCTCGTACCCCTCCCTGCCTATCACCTCGGCCAAGAACCTCCTCTTTCTCGACTCAGAGGGCGCTGTGAGCCAGTTCGCTCGTGACCAGGGCTGGGAGCTGCGGGATGCCAGGATATACTTCCCCATTGTGCTTGAGGATGGCAAGTCGAAAGAGGGAGACGCTGCTGTAGAGAGAGAACTGGTCAGCCATGTCGTAGGCTATGCCAGAGAGTTAGAGACGATTGTCTAGTGCATACTCATACAAGTGCAGTAAAGAGCCGAATAATAATCGACAACTAGAAGAATTTTCTTCTTCCTTCCAATCATTCTTCATCATTCTTCATCGTCGTCGTGATCCACAATCAACAGCCCTCTGCCTCATCTCGTCCTTCCACGTCCAATTGCAAATCGACCGATCGTAAAACCCCGTGCTCACCACAGTGTACCGCCCCACATCCTCCTTCCTCTCCTTCCCTCCCTCCTTCCCCTCTTCCGCACCTTCCTTTTCCTCTTCCGCACCTTCCTTCTTCCCTTTCTCTTTCCCCTCCCCATCCTCGTCCTCCTGTACACTCATACTATGACCATCCAACCCGCCACCATATGCCATCCCCAGCACCCGCTTCGTCTTGGGTCTCCTCACCACCACCTCCGCGCCGGACACCCCAGCCCCAGCTCCCTCCCCAGGCCACGCCACACGCCACTCCCGCACAAAGTCACATGCGTAGACGATCGTGTCATGCCCTCTGCCGAACACTGCCTCCATTTGAATGTCACTCTCCCACTTCCACTCCCCTTCGCCGTCATTGTCGTGATAAGTGGTGATAACAACACGCAGGATCCTGGCGCCGGCGTGCATGCAGCTAACTAGGATGATGTAGTGCTGCTGGTAACGCAATAGTGCTTTCGCGTCGGGCTGGGGTGCAGCGACAACGACTGCGTAGTGATCCATTAGCTGCAGCCGCCATACCCCGCCGCAGAGGGCTAGCGACGCGAGGGGCTGCCGGCTGAGTTTGTGGCTAGTGGGCGACAGGCAGAACAGGCGGATGTTTTCGTCGTACGAACCTGTTAGGATGGGGATTGGAACCGGGGCCGGGACCGGGGAGGAACTGCCCTTGCTGGGTGGCGGTGGTGAGGGAAGCGGGAGGATGGCGGTGACGCCTGCCTCGTGGCACCGGCGGTCTGTGAAGCACACCGTCGGTGGCGGCGTGTCGCTGCAGTAGAGATCGACTTTTGCCATCTTGGACGAAGACAAGGACGATGCGGGGTCCATCAATGTGAAGATCGAGGCGATCAGAGTGCTGTCGTCGGCGCCAGATAGGAGCACGTGCATGTTTGGGAAGTTGGGCACGGCTACCAGCGCGGCACACCAAGCCTCGAGAGTATGTGTGTGGATAGTTGAGGTTGGTGCCTGAAGCAGTGCTGGGGGAAGCAGCAGGCGTTGATCCAAGCTCGATTTTATCGCCGGAATCTTCGCCCTAAGCATCTTCACTTTGCCAGAGTCGAGGGAGGCTGCAATAGTGAGGGTGAAGGTGTTGGAAACGTCGCGCCGGCCGACTTCATGCAGGGCAGGAAGCCATTGAAACTGTGTAACCACAGGAATGAGGCCTGTCACCGGATCTTCCCTCTCGACTACGGCGTGGCCCAGCGGGAATAGCTCCGTGACCCAGCACCGATTTAGCACGTCTGCGCGCTTAACAAACCGAAAGAAGTGGATTGTCCCATCGCTCAACGCCACTCCCAGCAAGCTGCCATCGTTAGGATGAAATCGAATGTCAAGTACTGCGGCTGCAAAACTGTGCTGGCAGAGCTTTGGAGGGCGCGAGCCACCAGCAAAATTGGGTTTGAAGCTCGACGAGACTGGCAGCGCTTGAATTGTGCCCGACCGAATTTGCGCAGCAATTTCTTGATCTTCTCTGCGCTTGACAAGGCTGTAAGTACCGTAGATCAGGTATTCCGGGTACGTCGGGCAGACTGCAACGCAATCGACCTCGGCGACCGCCTTCCTGGAGGAATACTCCGTGATTTCCATATTACAATCTCAAAGCTTCATTCGAACCTTTTCAGGGTATGGTAAGGGAAAATAGGTATACACTAAACAAAAAAGTTTTCAAGCTCGGTTGTGAAGGGAATAAATACCAAGAGAGTCTGCTGGCAACTTGTGTAAACAAACGTAGGCTTCAACTTTACAGACCACGCAGCTGTCCACAATACTTTGCACCAGAGGCTGCTGTCACTAAATGAATCATAGTTCAGGGCTCACCGTCGCTTCAAATGTCCCTCTTCGCGGAACAATAATTAGTGATCAATTTGAACACAACTGAAAGTTTAGCAATAAAAGTCGACGCCTTGCTTTTCAGGCTATATACCCTAACTAACTGGTTTGGGTTAAGTTGATACAGCACACTGCCTCGCGCTTTGCCTTTTCTGTTCCAAGTGTGCTCTCATCCTGGCCACTTTCGAGGCCACACTGTAGCCTACCGCCCCAGCACCCATCTCTGCAATATCGCAATATGAAGACTCAAATGGTAGATCGCACATTAATGGGCTTTTATGATGGTCAACCACCATGATAGCGATAGTGGTGATGACGACGATGAACAAATCACCGACAGCTTCTACTACTCTGACGACTCCAGCTTTTATGGCGACGAAGAGACCAAAGAGGATTGTTTAGCCGAGGTAGCCTCATTCAACACTCTCGATTATTGGGACGTCCATCAGGGCAATTTCAAATGCATTATTGCCCAGGAGCAATTCAGAAGAAGAGAAGGCCAGCAAGCTCCCACCCAGGTGGCGGCGAAGAGGATACGCATCCCCAGCAATTCCCCTGAAAGCCGACCAGACCAGGAAATTAAGAAGACAAAGATAGAGAGCCATGGGTCTATCAAGTCTGAGGACAACAATGTCAGCAGCACCATACCAATCGGTGGCACTGTGTCGGACGGCAAAGATAAAGCATTGTTCAATCCCTATG
Organism: Chaetothyriales sp. CBS 134916; assembly: GCA_003709845.1. NCBI lineage: Eukaryota > Fungi > Ascomycota > Eurotiomycetes > Chaetothyriales > Domatiomycetaceae > Domatiomyces > Domatiomyces globalis. The sequence continues at coordinate 47,625 of QQXO01000122.1, read as the reverse complement.
AGGACAACCCCATGGCCTACCAGTTGCACGAGTCGTTTGACGATTTCTTCGCCCGTCTTCGGCCATCCACAACGACAGCGGAATCCGGTGGCCCATGGATCTGGATAGCCAATCCGCATGCTAGTCGCCGACTGGCTTCTGAAGACATTGCTGGCTTCAAGCAGGCAGGCAGCAGACTACTCGAGGCATATATGTACAACAAGCGCAGCTACGAAGAAGCAAACGCGACAAACCCAGCTGCCCTCGCGCGCAAGCTCAGACCAGGCCGAGATCGACTCGAAGCCGAGATTCTAGCGGTCGCGAAAGCCAAAAAGGTGACTTCGGGCAAGTGGATGCTGTTCGTCTCCCCGGCCGATGTCGACTCGGTCTGGCGGGTCGTTGCGAAAGCCACTCTCGACGACGCTCTTGGGTGTGCGGCCAAAGCTGCCACGAGTGACAGCAGTGCCAATGGTGGCAAACCGAACAGAGAAAGACTGATCTGTGTCTATACGGAGAACTACAGCGACAAGACGGATGTGGAACGAGTCTTGCTCAAAATGAAGAATCTGGACTTGCCCGTCAACGACAGAGATGGCCGAGGCATCTACTACAAGTGTGATGCCTACTCTTACCTCGACATCGTTAGCGGAAATGAATATAAGCTGAAAGCGAGTATGTATTCCAGTCGGGATTTCGAGAGCGGCGGGCAGGTGAATGGTAGTCGTAGGTGGAGGGGATAGAGGGAGGGCTAAAGTTTTAATGTTTAGTATTCCAGGAGTTAATTAGCTTCCTCCTCTCCACTGACAGATTATACGTGACGAGCTGCGCAGTGTTCAATATCCAGTCTATCGCTTTCGTGACCGTCATCAGTATTCCGTTATCATTGAGTCGCACGTCAGGTTAGGCCAGGGAAGGCAGGCACCTAGCTTTTGGCACCCTTCTTTGCCTTGGCGACGCCGGATCCTAGAGCGGCCTGCCTCTTCTTGGCCTCCCGTTCCAAGCGCTCCCGGTTCTCCGCCTGCCTGGTCTCCTGCTCCTCCTTCTCCGCCTGCTTCCTCGCCGCGGCCGCCTCACGCTGCTCCCTGATCAGCTTCAATCGGGCAAGGTCAGCCCGTGCCTCGTCGGTCTTCCCCTCGGCGTGCAGCTTCTGATACCGCTCCCGGGCTTGCTGGGCCTGTAGTGCTTCTCTCTCGCGCCGACTCAGGTTTTCCCCCCCGCTGGGCTTCTTTGGTGCATCGGCTGATGGGCTTGTGGCAGCACGAGCCTGGTTGCGTGCTTTCTGTGTGTGGTTTGGGTTGGCAGGCATGACGTCGTTTTCATCTTCTTCCGAGTCCGAGTCCGTTGGCAGGTCGCCGACTTCAGCAACCTTCTTGGACTTTTTTGCAATGGCAGCCTGCTTCTTCAGCTTGGCTTGCTCTTTGCGTTGCTCTCGACTCAGTTCCTGGCCTGCGCCGCCTTTGGTTGAGGGCCCCTCGTCTCCGTCGTCGGACTCTTCTTCTGAGGACTCTTCTTCAGAAGACTCGTCTTCTTCCTTTATCTCGTCGGTGGGATCGCGCCACATGCCGAGCGGCGTGCCATCTTTGTCAAGAGGCTGCAGGTCCCGCGAGAAGTGCTTGCCGCCTGGCTTCTGGGTTAGCACGTGCCTGGGTCAGGGAAGCGATGAGAACGAACCCCCTCTCTTGGCCTTGTTGAACTTGCCTCCACGGCCGCGGGTAGACATGTTGCGAGTCAAAAGAGACCACGCTTGGGTTCAACGAGGAATATCGAATTTTCGAATAGCGGGGGAAAGGGTTGGTGGGGTGAGTCACGGGTGGGAGTTCGGAGTGCCACCAAAGATGTGATCACACTTAGAGCGATGCGGAAATGATTTTGCTAGAGAGTTAACATGACGCTCTTTAACATGGCTATCTTTTCAGGCAAAAGCCTTGTATTAAAGTGCCAGGTCGGCATTCTTGGTTATGTCAAAGGGAGGGGCACTTACGTTGATGGCAAGTCCCAGGATCCGAAATGAGAGCACAGAAATCAGGAGGTTGTAATATCCCCTATCTAAAGGAGAAATCCACGGCTTGAAGGTCCTCTTTCTGTGTTTGGTAGGGGAGAGGAAGGCAAGGTAAAGCGGCCGATATCTTTCGTGGTCATTCTCGCCGTAGCTAAAAAGCCGGTAAAATCTGCATCGCGATCACCCCCGTTTGGGAAGAGGATGATGCCGCCCTAAACTCACCCCGGTTTGGCCCCCGCTCGCGCGAGCCAGGGTGAGACTCACCTGTGACTCGCCTGTCGTGGGGGCCAACTCCCTAGCGCCTTGGCACTTATGATGCAACTTTCCGCCTGGTTACCTAAGAGCAGAAGCCTCATCCAATAAAAGCGCAGACCTTTTGAAAAGCAGCGTCACTTTGGCCAGTAGAAACTCACCTGACATGATGAAAGGGAAAATTGAGGAAGAAAGGAGCCCGAAAACTGGTTTATCCTTCCCTAGATGAAAGCTCATTTCTACAGTATTAGACTCCTCTCATCTCGTGTAGACTATTTACAAATATATCTGCTTCAAATCTCTTTCTGTCATAACCTCGCTGTATACCGGACACTTAGCTTCGTGGAGAACCAAATACCCATCATCGTCTTCTCCCCATCCGGATATCCTTGTAATCCACTCTCTGATACACTTAGCACAGAATAGGTGATCATACCCAGTCATAGTATTCTGCTATTCCTCAAAATAAATTGGATATTTCACCATCTTCTTAGGGTTCTTTTGTTTCTGCTTATTCTCTTTTGTTGGAAATAGCCAATCAGAGGACCAGGATTAGATCCCCTCTGCCAAGGCAACCTACAACATACGGCCAAGACAGCAGTATCACGTGACCATAAACTCTAGTTTCGATTGATACCTCGACGTCCGCCGCGAATCAAACGACCATTTCTTCATATCACTCCCTCATCAGATTTACGACCGTATCAACGCCCGAATTGACACCCAGATCGACGCCTGATTCGACGTCTAGATCCGACTAATGGCAACAACATTCGTTTCTCCCCAGCTAATCAGATCATTTTCCTCTCATTTCTACAACACTATGCCTAATTTGGTAGTCTAAATCCTTCATCGTCGCCCCCGCGACAATAATACCTTGTACAGCTGAGCGCCAGCCCCAATATAATGCCTCGGCATACGAATCGACGACTAGCAGCTGTTTACAACCATTTCTCTTTGATAAGATGACTGGATTCATCAATCCCTGTTGTTTGTGTGGGACGAAAAGAGAAAGAGGACCGGTATCTTGTTTAGGTCTAGTCCGAGCCTTGGCGTTTGCAATCCATCAGTTTGCTTACGACTGAGTGACGATTTACTGACAATGATAGGTGGTCGGTATACAAACCATCCACGAACATTGACGGCGACAACGAGTTTGATCTCTCCTTTTCACCCTTTTTCATATCTATATAAAACCGCACGAGGCCATCCCTATATACGAAAATCAGAGCATTCATTTATTCTGACTTGATCTTTCCCCTTCTAGAATAGCCCCCATGGCCTGATTCCAATACTTCATCAATCTGCCTACTTCCGGTCCGGCAATATTCCCCCTTTGTAGTTCCCCCTTCGTTAGTACTAGGCGCCTCTACCTAGGACCCCTTCTTTTTGTTAGATACATTGACAATACTGCAGCCCTCGCGGGAGGTTCGACCGTACAGCACAACTGTAAAACTCTCAAGGTCAGCTATTGAAGGGCCGAGAAATGGGCCCTCCAACACGGGTCGCAATCTGCACCGGCCAAGTATGAGTTGGTGCATTTAACCAGGGAATATCATATTCCTCCGTTGGGATTAAAAGCACCACAGCCGTTGAGACTGGGTCTACACACACACCTACAGCACCATAAACACACTGTAATTCATCAAACGAGGTCGGGTGTAAGCTTAGACCCCATTCGCTACGCTTGCGACTCGCGCGCGTTCCGCCGTGACTCAGGGGTAGGGGAGACAACGACAAAACCAACAATATGGACGACCTAGAGACTGCCTCCACAACTAGCTCCCTCGGGGAGCTTGTAACCGGGACTCAAGAACTATTCTCAGAGCTCCTTGCGAGCGCTGAGACCACCCCAGAAGGAAACTACATTGTCAATAAGGACATGATAGCCGATACCCTCATGGCCCTCACTACCCTCTGTGATGCAGCTAACGCAGTCGGCGTGTCGGAGAGCAGCAAGAAACCTGCACCCAATAATACCACTACATCATTTGACCAGATTCTTGAGCGCCTAGGCGCTATTAAGAAGCAGATGCAATATATACAGAACGCACCAGCCACATAGAAGAACCCTCCCCTGTCCTGGGTAGATGTCGCCGCGAACCCCCCCCCCAAGAGACATGACAATACCCCGCGGCCGGGCAGTTACAGTTAGACCACTATCAGACACCTAAAAGAGCAAGGAACCACAGGAGATCCTTAGGGAGCTCAAGAAGAATATCCCTAGGGTAGTAGGGGTACACCCCCTTCATAGTGGGGATATTCAGGTGGTACTGAAGGATACTAAAGCAAAGACCTATACGCTGAGTATAGGTAAAGTGGATGATATTCAGGTTCTTCGGCAGGACTTCCCTGTTGAAGTAGCAGGTGTACTGCTCTTAACCCCAGTCTTTCATGGGAAGGAGGCGGAGGTAAGGAACTCCCCCCTTATCCAGGAAATCTTGAAGGATAATAGACACATCAAGGGTAACAATATCATAAGGATTGCATGGATCTATGGGCCCCGCTCCTAAGTCACAGGAAGAACGCGTGCGTTACTCCTGGTGTACTTTGGGGATGAGGATTCCCGAGATCAGGCAGTCCAGGGAGGACTAACAGTCAAGGGCTTGTGGTACTCGGTAAAGTTATGGGCCTAAGGTCTATATACCCCTAGATGTTTCTGATGTAACTGTCGGGGGCACACACAGACCACCTGCGCGTCGCCTACGCGGTGTGGGCACTGTGCAGCGCTCTACAACACAAAGGACTACACACAAACTAAGAAGACAAGCTATGTTAACTGTAGGAAACACCATAAGGCCTAGGCCCGCAGGGAGTGTAAGGTCTATACAGCAGCCCGAGAGGGGGCTGAGAGGCTGCGGTACACACTGCTGTAGGAGACAGCAAGGATTATGCGAGGACGAACTACACCTGTAGGGAAGTCGCAGGCTCCCTGTACGGAGCAACCACAACCGGTGGTCCCTGCAAAGAGGGCAGTTAGGCGGCCAACAGCAATATCGAAAGCAGGAACAGCAGCAGGCCAGCAACCACTCCAGTGGCAGCGGAGGGCCGCTGAACACCTGGATGTAATAGAGGAGTAGAGGGCAGAAGGACAGGACGATGGACACCTTGTTCCTCGCAGGAAAAGACTAACTAACTAATGATGCTGTGGGGGGGTGGGGGGAATCTGCAACATATGTCGCAGACCTCTCCCTAGGCACCTAGGCACCATCAGCAGTAAGAACACGGGAAGCAGGTGTACCGCAGCCTGCCGCTTTGAAGTCTACCTAAGGGGGTTTTATTCCTATAGAGGGTTTTTCCCCTAACATCAGGAAGTAGTCTGTGTTGGAATAGCAAAAAGGCGGCCAATCTTATGCGCATTGTTAAGATCCTTTTGCTGATAGCAACTTAAGTATTTTCAGCAAAGATTACTGGTTGTTCCAAGAATAGGCTCTGTTGAGCCATATTCCAACAGTCTGTACAGGCCATAGGCCCACATCTGACATAGGCAGGGACATTTGCGATCTCGATCGCAAGTCTCTCTCTCTAATTGAATTGAATTGAACCAGGGATTCTTGAATAAACACCACCCGTTCTCTCCGCACACCACATGCCATTGAGGCCTCGTCATACTGCCGATACATCGTTCAAGCTTATCAACATAGAGGGACCAGGAAAAGCGAAGGCCGAGAGGCTCTTACAGTACGTGACCCGTGCAAACATTTCTACTCATCAGAAGGGATCGGTTCACTAAAGTATTATTACAACCTCTGGTTCAGGAACTATTATTGTTGCTTTTAAGCATTGCTTGTATGTACAGCTGGTGTATACTAGCGACACTTGATACTGTGAGATGGATTGTTCAATGGAGCTTGTTTACTTTTGTTAGCTTTACTGGCTGGTGCTGTAGCCTGGCTAGAGGTCGATGTCACCGCCCGTATACGCGTGTCTGGTACTAGGGTGCTTAACACTATCCAAATCAGACTGGGGTCCACACAACGATTCCCACCCTGCCGAATTGTGGAATCGTTGCCGACAGAGCGTAGATTCTATACCAATTCGAATACAATTGTCAAGCCTCACCACCTTTCCCCTGTCTAGAGCCTCCGGGCTGACAGTTGAGGTCAAAACCCCACACTGCAAAGGATACTGGGTAGAGCAAGAGCCCACAACCTGAGATGCTAGTTTCGGTGTAGCAGTAAAATTGAACTCAACTAGTTCACATGCATTATGTATGCTCTATTTAAAGTTCTGGCTTGGAATCGGAATCGGAATCGGTTTCGGTATCGATTGCCCACATCCTCTCTCGACAAACGAGCACACCCACGTTGGCAGGATGCACCAGTTCTGGATTCGTGCATATGAAAGAGGCTTGACTCTTGAATGTAGTTAGAGAGGAAGACTATTGGGATCACGGAGAAGGATATCCAAAATGGGAATAGATCGAAGTCAATGGGTGAGTGCTGATTTTCGTATGAAAGGGTGACCTCGAGCGGCTTTATAGAGGTATAGAGATAGAATTGAGATAACCGTTCTGGATCGGCATAGCCGTTGATATTCGTGGAGGGATTGTAGGCCGACCACCTATCATCGTCAGTAAACGTCAAGTGCTTGTAAGAGAGTGTGAGGAATTGATGAATCCAGTCATCATATCCGTGGCAAATCGCCATGTGCAGCTGACAGATGACGATTCCGATGATGAGGCATCATATATCATAGCTGATATTCGGCTCTGATAGGATCATCGCCATAGCAGAGTTTGATGGCGGCGGCGACAATGAATTTGCACCAGCAAGTTGATTGCCTAACCGGGCATAGTGCAGTAAAAATGAACGAAAACATGATCTGATTGGCTGATGAAGAACGAGTGTTGTGCGATTAGTGACGTTGTATTCAGCCGTCAATTTGTCGATCCGGGTGTCGATTGGGGGTCGATTTGGAGGTCGATTCGGTCGTCAATCTGATGAGGGACTGATATGAAGAAATGATCGTTTGATATCGAGGCAGACGTCGGGGTATATCAATCGAGATAGAGTTTCTGGTCACATGATACATATTATCTTCAAGGTCCAACACGATCTCAGTTCCGCCTACTCCGATCATATTCTCCGCTCTCGTTCCGCCTAGATGCACACACTCCGCTGTCGTCAGTAATAGAGTGCTGATACATCAAGGAGACAAAGAGAAGAAGAGCAGACGAAGAAGAATCCTGGCGGGAGGCTTGTTTGATCTAGACAGAGGTTGCGAGAGGTGTAAAAAGAGTTGTCGGTGAAGGAGGTTTGATGCACAAGCTAGGAGCTGCAAGTAATGTGCCGTCAGGATCAGGTACCGAGCATCCTATGTACATATAGGCGACACCCTGGCTGTTTAAGCTTAGAGTTAGTCCGTACTCTAAAAAGGAGAGATCTAGATAGAGAATGCCTATTCCTCTTCCCCTGTCCATGCTCTCTTACAATGAGCTAGTTAGGTAGGTTGATGGCACTAAACTTAATCTGTGTACTACTTCCGTAGTTTTAGCTCATGTACTTCAAATGGAAAGAGGACCATTGTACTCGAGAATGATACTCAGTAATGGGTATCAAAGAAATGATCAAATATGCTCGTTCAAAGCATCCAGCTCCATCAACGGGTTAACGCTTTATACAGTTACAGTGGCTAAGATTTCAACCTTTCGGACATGCTGTGATATCTATCCATCTACAGTAGATACCTTCCACTAAGGCGTCAGATCAAGGCTTAGCCATCACCAATTCATGCTACCTGTGCGGTCTCGTTGAGGTTTCTCACCCCATCGACTTTTGCCCCACTGAAAATTCTCGAATGTCCGGCCCTATCAACCTTATATACACCGAAAGCCGTCAGGAAGTTGAGGACGAGCAGAGCGAGGAAGAGGAGCCTAGTTGGTAGTTCCAGTCAGTAAACATGATCCAAAAAGGGAAAAACAAAAAACTGTGATGCAAGTAAAACTTACCAGAGCAACACTGCAAATGCTTCTTGCGCCCCTGCCACACCCCTCACAGAAAGCCCATCATATAGGTTAGCCAAACTAGAGAATGCAGCCAGCCAGAACACCATGGTCACAAAATTCAAGGCCAACATCAGCGGTGCAAGCCATTTCTCGGAGCTATCCTTCCTGGCGGGCAACTGCGATCGATTGAAGAACGGCCAGACTAGGAGGAGGGCGGTGACAAGCAAGGTCCAGACACTGCAGAAGACAAGGTAGTTGTAGGTGGAGCTGATGGAGTCGGTACTCGAGAGCTCGAATTTGGACAAGACCGATACAATGTGGCCAGAGAGGCCTAGCTCGATGATTGTGAAGACGAAAGAGGTGATGAGAAGGGCAAAAATGACGAGATGGAGTACCATTGTCGCTTCCTGAGATGGACTGGAGAAATGAAAGTAATCTCTTTCTTCTTTCAGACGGCTGTGTAGTTAGCAAACGTATGATTGTGGGTGTTGTGGGACAACGAACGAAAGGAACGAAGGAGAGAAGGCAAAGAGATCAGCGAGGGCGCTTGGGCATATGACCTTCCCAGCCCAATGTGAAAGAATTGTGGCACCTTGGTAGCCGAATTCTTGTCACCTTGGCGCCTGTCTGGGGTCGGTTTGACAGCAAGCGAACCATTGCGCGTTTGCTTGACTGGTGCGTTTCAGCCTCATTCATATTCAGAAGCCCTACGCACTGTTTGGAACCTCATCAATTGACCATCTTTCAGGACGTCCACACTTGTCGCATTCAGAAATAACATATGTATATCAGAGGCGACTTCAGTCTACTTCACACTGGACTGGGTGCGCAAAGAACAGTTAGTAGCGCAGAGATCTTCACAATGTGACAGTTATAATTCGCCAAGCAGTCTAGCCCCAAATGATCAACAAGACAAGGGTGATTCCAAGATTGGAAGAAACAAGTAGAGTCCAAGGATGATGGGCGCAGATTGGAGGGCTGCATCGTACATGGTACGCGAGCCTTGAGTCTTGGTTGGGGGTACAAGAGAAACAGCTGAGCTGAGGATCTACCGTACTCTTTATACCGTAGCATCCGCAAATGCGACTGTAGATAAGAGTGATGTCATCATACCTAGAATCCAATACGGCATGTTTTCCCGCTGACTTATCGCATTGTATGATCAAATGAAAAGGTAACTCAAGGTAAAGTGGCCGGTGAATAAGTCTCTGTTAATGGCATCTGACTTGGCCACTTTTGTCCCTTCCAGGTCGTAATTCTCAGTGCAGCTGCGATTTATATGTAAAGCTCATCAATCTGACCGCTAACTCGACAAGGACGACCAGACAAGAGTTTTCTTGCAGCATAAATCGCACCCCATCACCCTTCCACCATGTCAGCCCCAGCCCAGCGACGCACATACACCTACTATCACGGCGGCCCGCTCTTTACCCTGGCCGAGCTGCACAGCAACATGCTGCTCTCCTCACGGATCCACGCACTGTCGTCACAGTCGTCGATGGCAAATACTAATGCAGCGACTTTCATCCCCAAGCTACCACAAGACCTCGAACCACGATCGCTCCACCCACACAGCATCCGCGATAGCGACTTACTGGCACTGCTGTCGTGCGACCTGGCACTCTTCACGTATGACGGGCCGGAACTCGACAGCGGCACGGTGGCGGAGTATATGATGGCCAAGTTTGCAGACGTGCCGAGTGTCATTCTGCGGACGGACATTAGGGGTGCCGGGGACCAGCAGGGTCCAGCCGACGGCGGCGGCCAGGATGGCGACGAGGCGGCGGAGGAGGAGGAGGAGCAGGAGCGAGACGCGTGGAATCTGATGTTGTCGTTCTGGCCTCGGACCAAGGTGGTGAGGGTTGATAGTATGGCGGTGTTCAAATCGATGCGCTCGTCCGAGAAGATGTTGGAGGCGGTGGCGGAAAAGTGCGTGAGAGCTATGGAGGAGGTGGTGCAGATGCCGAGTACGATGCCCAGGGAGTCCAGAAGGGGGGTGCTGGAGTGGTTGAAAGTGATGCCGGGATGGCGGCACGGAAGGGATACAGGCCTGCGGGGAGAGGTGGAGAGGATGATAGAGGAGAGAATGAAAAAGATGGAGAGGGATGAGTGAAATGATTGGTAATTGTTGAATCCTCTCTATATCTTTGTGGTTCAACCTACCTCGATGCCTGCTGGCCACGGACTCGGTCGGCCAACCTACCTAGGTTGTTGGCTATTTTTCACAATCCAGCGGTATCGCACCACAGTTACACAGCCCTAGCCTTCAATTCTTGCCAGGGCTTGGCATTCGGCGTCGGGTTCTCAAAGCGGTGTTAGTTGGAGACATAGGGTTGAAGAGTTCGATGTGGCTACATAAGTCGATATGGGTTTCGTCGATGATGTTGCCGACACTGGGCGGTCGGATCGCAGCGGTCCTTTCGATGACGGACTGCTAGCAGATGGTTGATGAAAAGGGCATGTCAAAGCCCGTTATCGAAGGATTAAGAAAGTGGCGAACAGAGGTCGGTCAGGGATCAAATCTGCTGTTGGATTCGGATGCTAAGACAGCTGATGATAGCGCGAAGAGGGACCCACGGAGACTGGTATTATTCGCTTTTGTTATTGAAGCATATCAAAAGGTTGCATTGATGGGAGGGTACATCAGCTTTTTGGTCGTTCCAGCTGTCGAAGCTCTTCCTCTTTCGCTTTTCGCCTTTGGGCCACCAGCTTATCCAGTTCTGCCTTGTTCAACCAATATCTTTGCTCTTGTCCGAACCAGCTAGAGGCTACTAGTGTGGCTTGGGCAGTCCATGCGGGCCACCAAATGCAAAATACGCCGACAAGGACGCCCCAGCTCCCCCAAACATTCCACCCAAAAGCTAGCCGGGTGAGCCACTCGGTAAGCCTGGTGGAACCAAACGAGACTTGGGCATAAGCTAACAAACCAAGGCCAGCTCCAGCGGGACTAAAAAGTGCCAGAAGAAGGTATTGTAACGCTGCTAAAAGTGGCTTACCTGGGCTGCGGTCGACAAAAGCCAATGGCGCGCATGCAAGGCCGAGAAACATAGACAGGGAGAAGTTGAGGGTGGCTAGGACAGTCAGGAACAAACCCAAGAGCAGAAGGCTCAAGCTTTTGATCGCGACAAACTGGTCAGCAGTGGGTCGGCTGAAGATTGCTATTTTCGTGTTGACTGTTGGCAACTCGGCCAGGAGTGTGGCAAGACCGACCGGGAAGACCAAACTCCAAAAGGCGGCAAAGCCAACACTCTCGGCAAGGACGGAGTGGTGAAGCCGAGCTAGAACGAAGATGGGGAGAACTGAGACCAGGTTAAGACCGGTCAGCAAAGCGATGGGTAGGGTGAGGTTGCGATCAATGGCGACAAATTGAATGGCCGCCAAGCCTGTTGACTTCTTATCTTGGTTGTTGTCTACAGGGCTCTGCTTTGGAACATGACCATTGGTTTCGGGCCGAGTGGTCTCTTGATGCTTTTTAGAAACTTGGTAGCCGCTCATGATCCACAAGTAGATGGCGATCACAGTGTACCCGGCAGCAATAGCCATGGCGCTAGGTAAGTAAGTTCCAATGCTTACGAAGCGATTGCTTTCCATCAAGAGGTAGAAGAAGAAGCTCTGGTGCAGTTTCTCGAGCAGGTTGTTTAGACTTCGGCAGATGCTCTCAACCGTCCTCCCAAAGGCCATTTCATCCTGCCAACCGTCGCCAATGGCTGTCAAGGTGATAGCATCGATGTGATAGGGCATGAAGACCGAGTGGGCGCCTGTGGCATGGCCGAGGGCTTGACTGGCCATACCTCTGGCCATGGTCAAGACTCTCTCGGACCAAGCATGTTGGCGGTCTTGAGACGAGGAGGATGGCTGATCCTGGATCCTGGTGTCGATGCCCATCTGTCCGCTGGATATGGTGACTGCAGTGTTGAACAGATCTAGATTAGGAAGCTGACCGTTGATGCCGTCGTAAGATATGAGGAGATGTTCGAATCTGCCATGCATGGCGTAATCAAGGCAGACCACGCCCTGCAGAGCACCCGATTTCAAGGGCAGCCCATCGACAGACCTGGGATCGTGCTGTGAGTGGTAGGCATCGACCCAAGCCTGTGGTCCTGCGGCAGTGTCTGGCGTGATGACAAAGATGATATCCTTGGACCACAGACTCCAACGCTTCATGTACTTGGCCAGGCTGAACAGCAGGGTGATGCCATGCAGATTGACCTCGTCCTTGATGTTGCGGATGGGGGCCAGGAGCACGATAGCCTCGGTTCCGTCTCCTCTAGGAGCATGCAGGACGCCGTATATGTTCTCGCCCTCGTACTTGTTCCCGCTGCTCCAGTAGCGGTACGCTTGTCTGCCTACCTTGAGGCCCGCATTTCGAAAGAGCTGTATAAACTTGTCTCCGCGCTGTTCATCGGTGGCCTGAACGGGTAGGTCTATCCGGGTGCCGTTCTCATCATGAGTCCAGGGCGCAACGATGACTCGGGCAACTTCGTGTCTGTAGGCACGAAAGATGTTTTGGTCGCTACCAGTGAAGTATGTGTGGACTTGGCCGGGGAGCAAGGCATTCTCGGAGATGTATGTCTGCCGTGAATACTGCTGGAGAGGCAGCAACAGGATCCACACGATCCCGCCGAGCATGCACAGCAGGGACAAGTACGGGGGCATCCAGCGGAGTTTCGAAGGATCCCCCTTTATTGTCCTGGCAAAATTCGACAAGAGCCCCATGGCAACGATGGCAATGGAGATGGAAATGTAAGCAGATGACCCGGTTGCCTCTGTGCGAGGCTCAGCGCCGATTGTCCATGTCGACGCAAAGGTAGAAGGTGCAACTGAAACAGCGCGAGTGGAAAAGGAAGGCGCGAGGCGCGAGGGAGGGCAAGTGTTCCCATTGCGGAAGGAGCAGGTTGTAAGTGGGGGCCATATTAATTCTTTGTTTGCGGGCGCCGGGCGAATGGCGGCACTTCGCATTATTGAAACTGTACTGTAGGAGCAGCGGCTCCACGCCCTCACGTCGCCCACCCTCTCACGCTATAACGCCCTACATTCCCATTTTGCTGTAACTCAGACTCACTTGACGACAATGTGCCGCGCTGCACACCGCTCCGATTTCTGTACTGCTATATTTGAGTGATTGACCACCCACGAACACCCCCTTCCCTCTCACACGACACTCTCTCGGCACCCATCGAGCGCCATGGCCACCGCTGCAAGTCGCAGTCCAAACTCATTCCCTATCCCAACCGCTCTGATCAATCCGTCACGCGTACGGTCCTATCTATTGCGGCTTCCCCTCTTTACTCGATTTGTAATATTGCTCGCCACCGTGTTCTGGGTGTTAGAGCTACAAACAGTTTGGTCGGTCATAGAATGGGGCTCACTGCAGCCGAGCAAGATTGGCCTATTCAACGGCGGCTTATACCGCTTCAACACCTTCGCTTTCATCCACCTCGGCTTCTTCCATCTCTTCTTCAACCTCGTCTGCCTGATCCCCTTGTTGGAGCGGTTCGAGGCTGAATACGGCACGTTAGTCACCCTCGCGTTATTCATGGGTCCCTTGGCTCAGATCCCAGCCATACTATATGTTATCATCGAGTACTCGGTCTTGGGATGGGACACTCCGGTCGTGGGAGCTAGTATGTGGATCTTTCTGCTGTTGGCGGTGGAAAGCATCAAGACGTGGAGGTTGAATCCTATCCTCAGCATTGGCGATGTCAGTATCCCCACATGGATCTGGCCTGCTGTCTTGTGCATCGTCACCAGCATCTTGGTCTCCAATGCCAGTTTTCTAGGCCATGCATGTGGCGTGCTCATAGGCTATGTTTGTAAGTGGAAATGTACCCGCTGCAGTGAATCGACTTTACTGACACTTGATCACTAGGGGGTCTGGGCTATATTCGCTTCCTCGCGCCACCTGAGAAAGTGCTCCGTTGGATTGAAGGAAAGCTGAATCTTCTCGGCAGGCTGCCACATTATGTGAGCGTCGACCAAAAGACATATGGGAGATATGGCGTTCTGCCAACGGCCGAGGGAGGTCGGCCCGGTGATCACAATGTGCCTATGCGTCTTGGATGGGTTGGCACGGGAGCAGGACAAAGGTTGGGTCCCTGAATATTACGAAACCTCGACTATAATGATTCATGTAGATGCATTTTTGTACTGCGGTCTTTAATGTAGCGTCCATGAATGAGGATGAGGCCATATATAATCATCGTTATCTCTAGCATCTGCTAAGCAGCTTGTTGTATTTTACTGAAATAGTCCTGCTTCTATCAGGACGGAGAGCATACTAAAATGAGGCTAGCCAATCACACTCAGGCTGCCAAAATAGCGCGGTTTTGCCGAGATGTGTGGCGAATGAAAGCTTGTTGTATTAGCAATTGTTTCAACATAAGCCAACTCTGTCGGTCTGCTCTTGTGCCCTTTGTCAGTGCAGAAGGACCAACAGCATCGGCAATCTTTTGTCTTACCACCCTGGGCTCAGATATGAGAATCACTTCAGCATGAGCTCCTAAGGTGTGTACTTGGTAATTATCTTCAGATAGACGCTCCTGTGGTACCTAACCCCTTGGGTTCGTCACCTCCTTTTGCTTCGCTCTCGACCGCCCTAGCTTAGACTTGTCTGCCGAACCTATGGCACTGGTCTTTGAGCTGTGCATGCCTAGCGTGGCATGCGACCACCTTAACGCAACAAGTATTAGCAAGATCAAGGAATCCCGCAAGTCAGCATCGCCAAGCCACTCCGACTTTGTCCAGTACACCTGCATAGATTGCCCAGTGGCTGGCAGCTTCGCTTACCTGGGTCGACATTTCAAGAAATCGCAACACGAGTTTGCCATTAGCTCAATATCGGTGTTTTGTGGACAATGTGATGATTTAATCTACCATCCAGCCATTACTAGAATGCCTCCCACCGCCAAGAAACGCAAGCTAGCTCAGTACAACGACGAGGAAGAGTCTTCAATGGCTGCCAACACATCAGCTCGACCATGTGGACGCGAGGGTGTCAGAGGCCTCTTCAATTTGGGAGAGACGTGCTACATGAATGCTGTCCTTCAAATGATGGTTCACAACCCGTTGTTGGCCAGCTACTTCCTGGGCATGGGCCATCCCGTGCATCTGTGTCCGATTTCGAGAGATCAGGATAAGAAAAATGAGTCTGATTCCGATGACGACGAATCGTCGACGGAGAAACCGGAACAGAAGACCTGCGTTGCCTGTGGAATGACCGATGTATTTTCCGACATCACCATGGCAGACCTACCGGGCCCAGCTCACGCCGTTAACCTGCTGTTTGCCAGCTGGAAGAACATACCAGTAAGTTATCGCTCCGATTTTACTCTCTCAAGTGCTGATCCTCGTTCAGCACATGTCGGGCAAGCAGCAGCAAGACGCACAAGAATGGTTCATAAAGGTCGTCGAAAAACTGCACGAGGCTGTCACCCCTGAATCTTCCAACCGTCATCACTGCGATTGTTTTTTCCACAAAGTCTTCTACGGTCGTCACAACTCAGAAGTCACCTGCGATAAATGCCGTACTACCTCTACGACCCAGGAAGAGTACTCTTTCATCCCGCTTGACTTCAAGAAACAAGCCAGAAGGAAGAAGAAACAGTCCTCGGATGATGTGAAGTCTAAGGCCATCATTCCAAGTGTGAATGAATGCTTGAAAGCGTACACTGCCCCCGAAACCTTGAGCCCCGAGCAGTACACGTGCCGCAACTGTGACACGCCTAGGTCAGCTAGCAAGAGAGTGAGAATCCGCAAATTGCCGGCAATTCTGTGTCTCCACGTCAAGCGTTTCGGCATGAAGATCAGCAACGGCAGCCTCATGCAAGAGAAGTACGAAGGCAGAATTGATTTTCCCCTGGTTTTGGACATGGCGCCCTTCACCACACTGCCAAAAAGTGAGGGTGAGAAGTTCATCTACGATCTGGAATGTGTGGTCGTTCATCAAGGAGACCATGCGCATGTCGGCCACTACTTTGCCTTCTGCAAGGAAGGAGGAAAATGGTTCAGATTCGACGATGAGATTGTCAGTGCCACAACGCTGGAGGATGTCATGAGGCAAGAGGCATATTTGCTATTCTATTCCTTAAGAAGTATCGGCAGGGAATAGGACATCAACTATTGAAAATGGTTTCAAAATGAAGAATAGTACTCTGAATGACAGATCATGCATAAAGACAGAGAGGTTGCTTGCAGTGCTTGCGTTTAAGATTGAGTATAAGGTGCATAAAAGCTCTAGAGAATACAAATCAAGTAGTGATAGGCCCTAGAGTATATTTTTGTGCCACAGGACGAGGTAGCTAAGCTAATAAAAGCAAGAATGAACTTTAGCCTAGAGTTGGTCTTGGCACTGAGACACATGATCGAGGCAAGGATGGACCTACGGTAATCGCATTGTACGCCCGGGGCTTGACGGGAACGGGGGCTGCCTTAAAGGGCCGAACAGCCGAATCAAGTAGCCTCTTGGGCAACACGTTGATGCGATAATGGTCTCCGCGATCCGGATCGAACGGCCCAACCGAAACCCTCGATTGCTCCTAATCGTCCACTTTTGTGCGCGAGAGCGAAGCAGAGGCTGCGGGTGGGATCGTCATACTGCAGCTTGACCGAGAAGGGGTGAGCGGGAAATCGCGATGGTCATGGTCAAATCGCGCATTCCGGGGTCGGCAATACCAAGGCATTAGCACAGTGGGTGATGAAAATGTAATTTAGTTTGCTAGACGTGTAGGATCGCGGTGGACCCTGACAACGACAAATACAAATTAAAGAGTATCGCCAGAAGCAGCCTCATCTTCTCCAGCAGGAAACGTCAACAGACGTGCAAGACCTGGGAACTTAGGTAGTTATTTTGAAGAATTCGACCTAAGGACGGACGCAGAGGAGATCTCCACTTGAAACTTAATTCCAACATGTTTATTCTCCGCACTTCCAGCCATCGAAATAATCTGGTACATGGATTACAAATCGTCAATTGAGCACGTAATTAAGGCTACTACATAACACATTATTACACGTGACACTCAGTCCCCGACAATACTGTGATTGATCCTTGCCAAAGAATGCTATACCGTATTCCTAAGACAGCGTGAGGACGCCCGAAGCAAAAATCGGCGTTTTCAGACAACCACCACCTCAGGCGGCCGCGCCATCATCAGACAAGCGAGCAACAAACCAATGGGGGCTACCCCAACCACCGCTGCTTTCTTGGAGCTTCTTGAGTTTTCTTGGGGGGGGTGGAGAGATGAGTCACGGTCATGCGGTTCGCCGCCTTTTGAATAGCCCTGCGTGCACACTATTATCTCCGTCCTTGGAGCAGATATGATGAAGTTTCTACCAGGGGAGGCCCCGGTTATGCGGCTAACGCCAATAAGGCTATGATATGAGCCCAGAAATGATGACGATCATTTTGTCAAAGTGCGAATGGGAAAGCTTCTTTGTCCGAGGCTCCGGACAGCTCGTCTCGATCAATCGAGCGCGTACCAACGTTTGGACCTATTGTGCGACTTTTTTGTGGGAGAGGCCTAGCGCATGATCTCTTGTTCCGCCCCTGGTCACACCTAGTAGGTTGCCCCGTCGAAGCTTAGGTCGCTCGTTCCCTTGTGCTGTCGCACCACCGCATCCGGCCCTGCCGGCGCGGGCACAGATGGAAAGAACGGCAAGGCAGTCAGTCCACAGGCTCGGCTTTTGACAGCTTCCATATTCGCGGATACGACACCACCTGCCCAGGGGATTGGCGGATACATGATGCTGATTCCAGGCACCCAAAATACTTTGGTATGCTGACTGTTTGCTGGCCCAAATGATTTTTAAGCCGCCATCGCCGCCTGGCATGTATCCTGCTCATCCCGGACCTTTCTGTCTCTGTTTGCTGCGCTATTGTTCTGCTGCGTTGCTGTGCTCTTCGCGCCAAACAAACACCCCTCCCTCGTGTCAGTTGTACATTGCGCTCAGGTGCAGGTACCAGAGCAACACCGGACACACTTTCACCATCTGACAAGTCAGAAAGCTCCTTCCCTCGCTGCTCAGTGAATCCTTGTCACATTCTGTGACTTCCTCCTCCCCTATCACCCCGCAGCACTGCCACCTTAACATATCGTTGCCAGTCGCAAGCCGAATGGTATTCTTCCGGTACGCGGTAGCAGCTGCGCTGCTTCGGCTTGCATCGACAGTTGCAGCACATGGAGGCCGTGTTGGGCACGGTGATGATGGCGGGGAGGGTATGAATATGGGTGCTGGGAACCATGCGTCGGCTGACGTGGCTGACCCAAACTCGTTGTACAGCTATGGCGGTCTGGAGAAGCACTCGCGCATGATGCTTGCGCATATTGTGTTGATGATCCTGGCGTGGTTCTTCATCCTTCCTATTGGTGAGTTGACAAGTGAGCCAATGCGCGGCAAGGCTCTGACGTGTAGGTGTAGGTGTGATATTTAGTATTGCTCGCAGTCGACATGTCCTGCCCGTTCAGTTAGTGTTTCTTGCACTCAACGGCGTCGGCGTCATCATGGGAACTGTCTATAATGTCGGCACTCCGGATCTGTATGAGAACAATGCTCACCACTCGATCGGCTGGATCGCAACTTGGGTGGTGACGGCACAGGTGGTCATGAGTCTGCTGTTTCTCTATACTGGCAGGACCAAGCCGGGTGGGGCCAAAGCCAGGGAGACAGCAAGATTCCTTCCAATGTCGACAGAGAACATGGCTTCGTTCACCGAGTCTCCTGTCTCACCATACCACGACTATCGATGGTCTAGCGAAGGCGGTCACCACGCAGACCGATCGTTCAGTGGGACCACGCAGAACAGCCGAGACATGTCACCTAATGATGATACTAACCGGCTATCCAAGGAGGAGCCGGCTCGTTCTGACTACAATGAAGATGAGGACGACGACCATGCTGATCTGTCGATGGCTCTTCCAGGTCGCAAACGGCGCAGCCTGTTGGGGATCAATCGCATCGACTCATTCCTTCTGAAGCGGGTCCAAGGCCTATTTTCTGCAAGGCTGTTGAAGGCGACAGAGATCATTTACGAGCTTATCGATCGCACCATCCTCGTTCTTGGTTTTATCGCGCTGACGACTGGTGTGGTCACGTATACTGGCATCTTTGTAAGTGAATCTCAAGTGCTGTGCTAAGATTTGGTGAACTGTGGAAATGAATGAAACTGACATTGGCACAGAAAGGCCATGGCATCTTCGGAGGGCTGGCGCACTTTATAAAAGGAGGCATTTTCTTCTGGTATGGACTCCTCACTTTGGGGCGTTGGATGGGGTGTTTTGCCGACTTTGGCTGGGCATGGAATCTCAAGCCGAGCCGATCGGAAGTTGGCCAATGGAAAGCACGCATACCGTCTGCTGAGTTCACAGAGTCGTTCGTCATTTTCTTTTATGGAAGCACAAATGTTTTCCTGGAGCATTTGGGCGGATGGGGCGGCGCGTGGTCGGCGCAAGACTTTGAGCATGTGTCTATTGCTATCATGTTCTTTGGCGGCGGCCTGGTAAGTGGATAGTAACATGCGACAGAGAGATGGAATTGGAAAGCTGACGACGTGGGCAGTGCGGTATGCTCGTGGAGAGCAAGACGATTCGAAAGTGGTTGAACACGGCTGTTGATCTGATGCCAACGCGCAGCGAAGTGCATCCCAGCCAAGCGCAGCAACTGCGACGCCAGCCGGTTCAGTACAATTACTCGTTCAACCCATTGCCAGGTCTGATCATCCTCATGCTAGGGGTTTTGATGTCAGCACATCAACAATCGTCGATGGTGTCAACCACGGTGCATGCACAGTGGGGCGGCCTCCTTGCGGGCTTCGCATTGGCCCGCGGCGTGACGTATATCATTCTTTACATCTCGCCGCCGACGTCAATCTATCCTTCACGACCACCAAGCGAGCTCGTGTCGTCGTTCTGCCTCATCTCGGGTGGGCTGGTGTTCATGGCTAGCGCTAGCGACATCGTTCAGTGGATGGAGGCCAACAACATCATGGCCATGGTTACGCTTACCGTCACTGTAGGCTTTACGACCTTTTTGATGGCGTACACCATCATCGTGCTGAGCTTGAAAGGCTGGGTGGTCCGACGAGAATTGAAGCTAGCAAGGCCTGGCTTGTTTTGAGTCGACAAAACCTTGTCGTCATGGACGTCGTCGTCGTCGTCATCGTCGTCGTCGTCATCATCATCGTCATCATCATCATCATCAGCAGCAGCAGCAGCAGCAGCAGCAGCAGAATGTCTACTAGAAGATCGACACGGCCACCGGCAAAGACCTAACAGAAGAGAAGGAGCGACAAGACAATATTGTTAAGCAACTAATGAGAGATGGTGGGCTGACACGATTTTGCCGGGAACCGCATAGAAAGGATTTTGTGGGGAGGGATGATTTTGTCCTTTCCTTGTTTCTTGATTTCATTAGCGGATACCCCTTATTTGCGAATGATGAGGAATTATATGTATATAGACATGAGACGGATGAGATGGATGCATGCGGTGCATCTCTATGCAGTGCAAGTATGCAGTACTAGTACTGATGATGAGAGATTGATTGATTGAAATGATTGAGAGATGCATGGAAGTAAAGATGACTTTATCAGTAGTAGTTTAGTGTAATGTTTGGAAAGGAAGCAGCGGTAGTGGTGGTGGTGATTAAGGTGCGATAGTCTTTACTGCACACCCCGTCCTGGTATTCGTCCTGCTACTGTTACTGTTCCTGCTGCTGCTCCTCGTCCTGAGCCTCGACCTCGTCCTCGTCCTGCTGCTGTTGCGGCCGCTGTTCCTCTCCCCCTCGGTAAGCCGGTGTTTGTGGATGTGGTTATGGTTGCTGCACCCGCTCTGGAACCTGCGGCGGCTACTCCCAGTCCTCTACTCAGTCCACTTCTAGCACTACCGCTAGTAAACGGAGTAGCAGTAGTAGTAGTAGGACGTCCCCTCACACTGGGCAACCTACTGCTACTAGTACTACTACTCTTCGCCGTCCTCGCCGTAGTCATAGTGCTGCTGTTGCTAATAGCACCAGGCGTAGTTGGAGGGTGGTGGTGGTGGTGGTGCAGCATGCTCTTCCTCCTCGGGGTCGCACGCATGCTCGTGCCTGTTGTTAGAGTGGTCAAGTCATCATTATCATAATCGATGTCGATGTCGATATCGGTATCGTCATCGTAATCAGCATCATCATCTAGTCCACGCCCCTTCGGGCGATATTGTTGTTGTTGTTGTTGTTGTTGTTGTTGTTGTTGTTGTTGTTGTTGTTGTTGTGGTGGTGGTGGTGGTGGTGGTTGTCCACGCTGCTGCCACCTTCGAATCGATTCTGTGAGCGGTGCCTAAAACCAGTGCGCAATGATTATTATTATTATTATTATTATTATTATCATTATTATTATTAACATGTCCTACAAAAAGGGGAAGGGTGTACCTCTGGAAAATCAACGACAAAGGCATTCATGGTCATGCCGTAGAGAAAAGAGGCAAATGAGTCGCTGAAGCGGGAGAGGCTGTGGTGCAGGAGGTGCAGGTGGTGGAAGTTGGCTTCGAGGTCGGCCAGGCTGTCGGCAAGTTCGGCGAAGGCGGGTTCGAGAGTGGTGTGGAGGGCGGTTGGCGTCGTGGTTGTAGTGGTGGTGGTCGTGGTGGGCCGCGAGGTGGAAGCGGAGGAGGGGGGGCGCAAGGGGGTGGTGGGGCGGGAGAGTGAGAGGGAGTGCGGCCGGGACATGGCGGGTGAGCTGAAGTGAAGGAGGCGGTGGTAGTACAACAGTATTGCTGGTGGTTCTAGTACTAGTACTACAGTAGCAGTAGCACTGGTGGTGGAAGAAGAAAGATTTATTAATGAGACACGGTGCGCGTGTGAGGGAAGCAAACAAACGGTGCAAACAATGACGTCGCTGGGAGCTCTACCGGTATTGTCTACGATGTACGATGTATGCTTACAAGCCATCAAAATCAGCGGGGGTGTCGTCGTCGTCCATCTCACCGTCAACAATCTCCTTGGCGAGCTCGCGCTCACGCTCGCGGGCTTCTTGGGCATTCTTGAGCTCGAGACGGTGCTGGTTCATGGGGAATCGCATGGCCTGGACAGAGTGTGATGGTCAGCGAGTAGAAGCAGTAGCAGTAGCAGTAGCAGCAGTAGCAGTAGCAGCAGTAGCAGCAGTAGCAGCAGCAGTAGTAGTAGCAGCAGTAGCAGTAGCAGCAGTAGCAGCAGTAGCAGCAGCAGTAGTAGTAGCAGCAGCAGTAGCAGCAGCAGCAGTAGCAGCAGCAGCAGTAGCAGCAGCAGCAGTAGCAGTAGCAGCAGTAGCAGTAGCAGCAGTAGCAGTAGCAGCAGTAGCAGCAGCAGTAGTAGTAGCAGCAGCAGTAGCAGCAGCAGCAGCAGGATTGGAGAATGCGTACCTTGACACTTTCATCATGCAGAGACAGGCATGCGCGGATTCGGTCATGAAAGGCATCGCCGGGCTCGCGGGTGGCGTAGACATCGCCAACCTCCTTGCTCTTCATATAGCCCTGTTCATGGTTGAGACTGGCTTCAATGACACCGTCGCGGATGGCCTTGGCGACAATGTACTCGGCCGACTCCTCGCTGTCGAGGCCCAGGCGCAGACACATGTCGCGGAGCGAGATGCGGGCGTAGGAGAGTGACATCAGGCGGATGCCGGTGCGGATGACGTTCTGGCGGAGGCGCAGGATGAGGGTGTAAGTTGCATCGCGGCGGAAGGCGGCATTGTATCGCTCGACCAGGTTCTGGAAGCCAATGACGTCGCCGGCGCTGACTGCCTGGACCAGCTGGAGATAGGGCTGGAGGGCCTTCTCCAGGCTGGGCTGGCGAAAGATGGCGCGATCGGGGATGTCGCCCATCAGCAGCTCGACGACGATGAGCAGTTTAGTGGAAGCTTGGTAGAAGCCGCTGGCCTTGTACGAGGTCGGCGATTTCCGCGTGGCTCCAATGAGATGCTCGTAGGCGTCGGTATAGCGCAGCTGGACGGCGCGGATGCGGCCAAGATAGTAGAGGTATCGAGCAATCTGGTTGTTGGCGGCTGCGGGCGGGAACTTGGTATGGGAAATCAGCAGATCGGCCTGGGTGATGTGCGAGGTGGAGAGATAGTTACGCAGGAGCAGGGTGGTGACGGCGGCCTGGATGTCTTGGTCCTTGCGCAGGGTAGCCGTGCGGAGGGCATCCAGGAGCGGCTTGCGGATGGAGACGACGGCGGCGCTGGGCGAGGGCGGCAGGGGCGCAGTTTCCTCGTAGAAGAGCGAGTAGTACAAGTAGACCCGGGCTGAGAGCGAGTCGAGCGTGCGCCTGTTGATGGTGCGCAGGTGGGCGACCAGCGCACTGGAGAACTGGGCACCGGCGTCGATGGACTTGCGGTCGTAGAGGTAGACCTGCACCAGGATGGACAGGTACACGTCGATTTCTGGGAGCGGCTCCTTGGCTGTGTTCTTGTGCGGCTGCTCTCTCCGCTGCGACCACTCCTGGACTGTTTGTGCCGGGAAGGACGGGTCGTCTTTGACGGCGCGGAGAAGAGACAGCGCGGTGAGCGTGGGCGTGGGATAGGCGTCGACGACGACGGCGGCAATGACATCGGCCGTCAGCTGAGGCCGCACGGCTGGGATCGTGCGTAGGACGCGGAGGCTGAAGCGTGGGTCGAACTGGCTGACGGCTCGGTCGAGCAGGCCGAAGTTGGCTTTGATTTCTGGCAGACGGCGTCAGTGGTCGGTAGCGGGGGAGGAAGGAGCAGGCCAGAGCAGAGCAGAGAGAGCAGAGAGAGCAGAGAGAGCAGAGAGAGCAGAGAGAGCAGAGAGAGCAGAGAGAGCAGAGAGAGCAGAGAAAGCAGAGCAGAGCAGAGCAGAGCAGAGAGCACAACTCACCGTTAATGGCCTTTTCCCGCGGGTCGACTGGCTGCTCTGGGGGGCCATCGCTATCGGCGCCGGCGTCTTTGCCCTTGTCGTTGCCCTTGGCTGCAGCCTGTGACTTGGAAGGCGGCACCACGACCGTCATCTCCTCGTCGCCGTCCTTATCCTTGCTCTGGTTGTCGCCGCCCTGATTGTCGCCACTCATGGTGAAGGCGGCCGCAGAGGCACAGGGGCAGGCCTGGGCCGGGCTTGGCGGTGGATTTGGGGCAGGAGCGTGGAGGGACAAGAGCAGCGGGGAGGATGGAGTGGAGGATGGAGTGGAGGACGGAGTGGAGGACGGAATGGAGGACGGAGTGGAGGACGGAATGGAGGACGGAGGACGGAGGACGGAGGATAGAGATCAGAGGATGGCAGAGAGAGAAGTGCAGTGTTGTGGTTGACAGACTGTGGTGTTGACAGATTGTGGTGGTTGATGGCTGGTGGCCGGGAATGCAGCCATTAGGCGCTCTTCTTATAGGCACCTTTAGGCAGTGCACAGGCAATGAGGCACCAGCAACGCGTCACTTGCAGCCTCACTATTTACCTGCACCCAACACCCAAGGTCCGCAGTCCCTCTTACTATTAAGTTACCGGCCCTCTTACTGCCTCCAGTCGGCCATTGGTACTACATCTCCGTGCACAGCTGTATGCTACAGCTGCAATGAGGCCGGCCTCCTATCCGCCACCGCCACCGCCGCCGTTTGTGAGCCTTTGAGCACCGCGATGGCGCTTCTCGACAGCTACCTGGAGCAGATGGAAGCGTCTGCAATCACTATCGGCAAACTCAGGTACGGGCTGCTTCCAGAGACCGACGACCAGGTCGCTGATGCTGACGCTGACGCTGACGCTGATGCTGATGCTGATGCTGACACCGATGCCGACACTGACGTCGACACTGACGCCGACACTGACGCCGACACTGACGCCGACATTGACGCCGACACTATCACTGACGCTGACGGCCGACCAGATTCGAACGGCCCAAAATCTTCACGAACGCGCTGCTCGGCGCCCACGAAATCACAGCCCTGATCCGTGACACCGAGCCTTACGAGCGCTCTCTCTTCTCTCTCGACCCCGGCGTTGGCAGGCCGCGCCCTGGCCCTGCACCGCCAGCCCAGCAGTCGGCCGTCGCACGCGTGCTTGGCCCAGACATGCTCTCAGGCATCCGCCGGTCCACACGCGGACGGGGCGTCGACGTGCCAGTGCTGCTGAACGGCGCTGAGAAGCTGTGCGAGGCCTATGCCGTGGCCGGAGTGCCTGAGCGAATTAGAGCGATCCGAAAGCGCCATCAGCGCATCGCCGCCTCGGTCGAGGAGCATGAGGAGAAGGTGCTGCAGCAACAGGCCAAGCTCCACCGTCTGCAGGCAGGCGCGGCCGAGGATGAGACCGAGACCGGCGATGAAGACGAAGCCCAAGGGCCCACCACTGCTGCCCGACCGCATGACATCGACGCTCTTGAGGCCGAGGTGGCCGAGCTCGAGGCACGTAAGCGGCTGCTGGAGGACCGTGTGGCCGGCATGGAGAAGGACCTGGGCGGGCTGCTGCAGGTGTGAGAGACAGACAGACCAGACTTTAGCAAATACGTACTGTACGGTATCTATGGCTCGGGCAAGGCCTTGCTGCAGTGTCTGCGGCACCCACAACAGGGACACCCCCCCCCCCCCCGAAGGCACATGGCGGCCACCTGGCATCAACTACCGGTACTAATAATCACAGAACTACAGTAGTTACTGGTACTAATAATTACAAATCTACAGTAGTTACCGGTACTACTGTACAGTACAGTGGTTACTACCGGCACTTCAGTACAGTGGTTACTACCGGCACTTCAGTACAGTGGTTACTACCGGCACTACAGTACAGTTGTTACTACCGGCACTACAGTACAGTGGTTACTACCGGCACTACAGCACCGTAGTTACTACCGGCACCGGTACCGTTCTGTGTCGATTGCTTGCATGCAAGCTGAATGGCTCCCCACCAGCCTGCACTAGCCCGACACTACGCCCGGACAAGGCCTGGGGTAGTGCGGCGTGGTAACTAACGGCTGCCACTGGGGCCATCGCCACATCGCCACATCGCCACAGGCCGCCGCCGCCGCCGCTGCCCGCTGTTGCTGCTGCCGCTACCGTACGTACTGCGACCGAGTGCGCGGTCAGAGACACCATCGGGGCTGTCGGTCTCAAATGGGCCTAGGCGGCTGCCTCTGATGAGCTGCTGATACTACCGGAACCAAGGACCCCGACCGCTCTGGTGCAGGCGATCGGCACCTAGTAGTACCCTCTTCGGGCCTGGTTGGCCTTACATCCTTGCTACCGACCCTGGCGCGCCAGCCATTTGGAAGACTAACGCCCGCTTGTGTCCCTGGCGCCCGGGTTCGAGGCCAGTCACTTTTGACCTGCTTTCTACCCCCTGTGTCGTCGTTGCCAGCACCACCCAGTCTCGCAGCCTGCTGTCAACTCTTGAGACGCAACCAAGCAGCTGTTGTCGTCATCGTCGTCGTCGCCGCCGCCGCTACCGCCGCCGCCGTTATCATCTGCATTCACCCTGCTGCTTCCCCGCCATTATCGCCAGTCCCCAACACCGGCGCCCGGCCAATTTTTCAGGAGCCACACCCACTTTGCTCTTGCTCGTTTTTCTCTTGAAACACCACCCGGTATCAAGGCATCAAGGCATCAATCAACTGCTTATCGTCAGCCATCTCCGTCGGCCTGTCAACTTCCGACCTCATCACTCATCATCCGTTTCTCACCCATTGCTCACCCATTGCTCGCCCACTGCTCGTCCACTGCTCATCACTGCTCATCACTGCTCATCACTGCTCATCCACTGCTCACCACTGCTCATCCACTGCTCATCCACTGCTCATCCACTGCTCATCCACTGCTCATCCACTGCTCATCCACTGCTCATCGCGCTCATCCACTCCGCATCCACTCCGGCTCCGCTCCGGCTCCGCTCCCCCATCCATCCCGGCCTTCAACACTCAACAGCTGCCCGGGCCATGTTTTAGCCCCGCATGCTGTCACACCCCTCCAAGCCGGTCGGGCCCTGGGGCAGCCCAGAGGCCGACCTGCGCAGCGCACACTCGCACAGCGACATCTGGTCCAGCTCGAGCCGGTCAGTGTCGGGCTGCATGCCCACCGCGTCGCCCAAGCCGGCCTACATTGCTCAGGGTCCGGCCGAGCACCTGACCAGCTTCGAGCTGGACCGGCCCACGTCGGTGTTGGAGCCCGCTCTTGACCTGGTTAACAGCCTGCTCGACCATGCTCTGTTCACGCTGCTCAACACCTCCCGCTCGACCGCTTTGGCCGCGCTCAAGCAGGCCGTGCCCAAGCTGCTCAAGCAGCGCCTGGGCCAGGCTGCCATCCGCGTAGCTGAAGAAGACCTGCAAGACATGGCCGACGCCGGTGAAGAGCTGGACGCAGCCGCAGAGGCCGACCTGCCGGCCCACCCGCGCAGCTTCGACCCCGAGCTGGCCTGGAAACTGGCCCGCCTGCGCGCCATGGCCCATGTGCGCCTCGGCGACATGGAAGAGGAGGACTGCGACGACTATCTCGAGCAGGACGGGCTGGATGAGTACGCCAACCACCCCGTGCTCGCGGCTGGTGCGGTGTCAACCTTCTTCCTGACCTCCATCATCGAGTTTCTCGGCGAGCATGCCCTGTGTCTGGCTGCCCAGTTTGCGGAGAAGCGCCACGCGGCTACCATCGCCAGACAGGCCACAGCCAGCAGTCCTACTCCAGCCGACCGCGGCCCCGTTGTCATCGCCGCTGTTGACATGCACGCCCTTGGTCGCGAGGGTTCTCTCTCTCGCTTGTGGCGCGCCTGGAGGCGCGACGTCCGTATGACCGAATCCTGGGCCTCGCGCGCCACCATGCCCGCTCTGCTCGCGTCGCCGACCTTGACCGAGTCGGCCCGCAGCCGCAAGAGCAGCATCATCATCCACCCCGACAAGGCAATTCCCGAAGAAGACTCGCAGCCGCGCGCGCTCCCTCCTATCCAGCTTCGTCTGCCTGTGCGTGTCAGCGATGTGCGTGAGCTCCAAGGGCGTGGGCCTGCATTTGCACCCGTCCTTGCCCGCGAGCGTCGCGCCAGAAGCCAGCCGAGGTCAGACCGAGCCGCTGTCACGTCCCATGCTGATCTCAGCCCTCTGTCACCTGTCAGTCCCATTCTCCCGTCCGCAGACCCACCATTCCAAGAACGAAGCCGGTTGTCCCCCCATCAATACTCAGTTAGGTCGCTCTCTCTTCCACCCTCGGCCAGCACTCGAAATCCTTCCTCTCCCCTGCAGCCAGTCAGCCATGAGCCCGTCAGCCCTGAGACGGTCGGCCCAGAGCTAGACAGCCCATCACTACAAGACAAACGCAGAGAAGAACGCTCTGGGCCTGAGCCCGTCAGTCCTGAGACGGTCGGCCCAGAGCTAGACAGCCCGTCACCTCTACAAGACAAACGCAGAGAAGAACGCACTGGGCCTGAGCCCGTCACTCCTGAGACGGTCGGCCCAGAGCTAGACAGCCCGTCACCTCTACAAGACAAACGCAGAGGAGAACGCACTGGGCCTGAGCCCGTCACTCCTGAGACTATCAGTCCTGAGCCCGTCACTCCTGAGACTATCAGTCCTGAGCCCGTCACTCCTGAGACTATCAGTCCTGAGACTATCAGTCCTGAGACTATCAGTCCTGAAACCATCAGCCCTGAGACCATCAGCCCTCGGCTAGTCAGCCCAGAGCCAGACAGCCCATCACCTCTGCGGGCAAAGCCCAGAGAAGAAGGCTCTAGTTCTGGCCTGCAAGACAACCGCACAGCAGAAGCCACGAACTTTGCCCTGCAAGAAAATCGCACCCAGGTACCGCCGACAAGCTCTGTTACCCCACCCCCAGAGAAGGCTAGTCTACATGTCCAACAGGCAGAACCCGACGCTGGACATGTTGAAGCAACCGACGAGCACGACTCGCATCGCGCCAGCATCATCAGCGGCGCCGTCGGCGCAATTGCCGGAGCATTGGGCATCGAGGCCATGAGATCAGCTCAGCTGAGCCGACAGCAGAAAGACTCCAGCTCCCCCATCGAAAGGCAGGCGTACAAGTCGGTGGCCGAGGAGATCATGGGCCCTTCCATTCCCGTCGCCGCTCCTGCCAATCCAAACACAGGCCCCTCTATCAACAACGTCCGTGACTTCGACGACATGCACATCCCCGTAGTCGCACACGATGACGACTTCGGTCAGCATCGCCGCCACGAGCGACAAATTAGTCATCTCACCACCGGCCACGATGACGATGGCATCCATCAACATGGCAGTCACGAGCTGCAAGTCAGTCATCCCACCACCGATAATCACGACCCCGATCACGATGTCCGTAATCAGCGACCAGTCAGTCCTTTCAACGCCGACAATGACCGCGCCCGTCACCATCTCCGTGACGAGCGATCAGTCAGTGATCTCACCACCAACAACGACGACCTCGATCAACATCTCCGCCACGAGCGTCAAGTCAGCGATCCCGAGGATCTGGCCCTTAGTTCTACCGATGATGAGCATCCTTCCGCACACCGCCCTCCTCTGCAAGCTCGTAATCCAACTTTGGACGGTGCTACAGACCAAGACCAAAACCCAGCCCCTGTCAACCTGCACACTGCCCAGCCACAACAATGCCTGCCTGCCAGTCCAACAAGCGCCACAAGTCTCAATCGAGAAGCTGCCACCATCGATGACCACATCCTTACACTTACCGGCCACCAAGGCATCGACATGGACACTCCAAATGCCCCAAACCGGCCACCGCACACGCTCAATCAATTCTCTGCTAAGTCAGCTCGTGAATCATCGACCTCTCAATACTCGCACTCAGATCGAAACTCGCCCTCTTTGTACTCCAGCAAGCAGCCAGTCCCTGGCGAAGGTCAAGATCCCATGGCACCTGCTGCTTTGACTCAGCAAGCCACATGCACCGACAAGTCGCACCCAGGCCCGCCCAGTTCCATCTCCAGATCCTCGCGCTATTCCCAGCAGTCACTGGCCTCCCGGACCAGTAGCAAGCGGCTCGCGCTCCAGAGAGAGCAGGACTCTCCGCTCGACCAACAGCGAGCTGAGCCTTCATCCGCCGCCCCGGAGGGCCATGTTGCTGCCGGCGTTGCCGGTGTTGCTGCCACCACCGCTGCCGCCGCCGCCGCACTCGCAGCCCGACGCCAGCACCTTGGACCCAGGTCCGATGTCGACAATGACGCTTGGCAGCCCAAGGTCGAAGAAAAAAAGAAGAGTCTCGAAATTCTCATTAACAGTGATGAGACCCTCCATTATACCTTGACCCCCGAACCAGCCAGACCCCAAGACGTACGTGCCATCCAACCCCACTCATCCCTTTCCGCTGACCGAGACCAGGGCAATTCCCGGTCCCCGGTCAAGATCAAAACACAAACCCAGGAGCTCGCCGACTTCTTCCGAACTACTGCGCCACCAGGAGACTGGCCTGTTCATTTTGCTACGGCCAAGCCCAGCAGCCCTTCACCTCGTCCTGCTCAATCCAGGACTCCGGATCAGCTGCTAACGCCGGTCGAGCAGAGAGCTTCCCAGCGTGCCGCTGCACAAGCTGGCTTCAAACCGCGCAGCCCGCTTGGAGTCCCACGCGACGCCCGGCCCGAGCGCAATACCACCCGCGACCTGGCCGATTATGCTCGTTCCACCGGCCCCACCACTGACGCTCAACTACCACAGGCTCTTGGAGCCATACCCCGCGCCCATCGATACACCTCTAGCGCCGGTGCTCTGAGGCCTAATGGGCTAGCAGCTACTCCTCTCGGTCCGCGCTCTGCCAACTCTCTTCCCTCTTCCAACACGGCCAAATCGACCAATCGACTTCATTACCAGGCCCGAGACCCACGTCCTGCCAGAGGTGCTGGCACTACTGAGTTGATTGAGTTCATCCGGGAAGGACCGCCGCGAACGCCGACTGATCATGGCCCTGACCGACACCTGGCACCTTTCCGAAGCCCCATGGATACCGAAGACATTAACTACGTTCGCGCCTCTGTGGGAAGTGCTCGGAACAGCTCCGTCCTCACGGCCAGGTCGGTCCAAGGATCCACCAATTCCAGGACCGGTCTGCTTGACAGCCAGAAGAGCACCAATAGGGCCAATGGTGTCAATTCGGCTAGCCCTGGCATTGCCCAACAAACAATCCCCGAACTCGACAGAATGCCGGCCAAGAAGAGAATGGCACCACGAGATCCGTATGCAATCGATGACAGCGATGACGAAGCACTGGAAGAAGAGCTGGCCAGAGCACCGCCTAAACAGGAGTCCTTGATCGATTTCCTCCGCAACACCGCTCCTCCTCCGGGCATGTCTACGCAGCCTGTGCTCGCTGCCGTGCCTGGTGCAGACAACAAGCCCGACGCCAAACCATCGGCCAGTCCATCAAAGCTCAGAGAACTCGTGGGTCGGTCCAATTCGATCACGTACACCCAGAGCTCGAGATTGGGCCGCTCGACCAAGCCGTCCAATGGCGCCAGAGAATCCTCTCCTCACCTCACCCAGGTCGGCTCCAAGTTGGACAAGTATCGGCCCACGCAAACCACCCATGCCGCCCACGTCGAGCGGAACCGACAGAGAGCTCGTACTGAACCAAGAACCACTTCCACTCTACAGACAGGCACCTCTGACCTTGCAGACTATCTTCGCAATACTGGCCCAGTCGAGCCAGCAGGTCCGTCAGAGGGCTATGCGAGGTATCGTTCCTCCGTCACCAAGGACCAGCCAGGCCTTTCCAAGTTTTTCAAATGGAGAGGAAGCGTCAAGCGTTGATTTTCCCACTTCCGGTATTCTCTCCTACAGAGGGTAATGGCAAAAGTGCAAGTCCTGAGGATTGATCGAAGGCAGAAGAACGGCCTGGATCTAGGACGGGCCGTACGACAGCGTCAGGCCGTGTATGAGATAGACAATTAAGAATGGGCTTGCCTCAATCGTCCCCCTTACGCACCATTCCCTTTCTGTCGTCCTACGTCCTACAGTACATGCCCTACTATCGGAATCAGCCACACGTGACCGACGATCCTCGCGTCTTGACCGCCCACGTGATCTGCGCTTTCTGCCGCCCAACTCCTGAACTCGCAACTATGGACTTTTGGCCAACAATCAATTGACGATAGTAGATGGAACGCTGCACAAGTGCACACGACCACACAACATCACCGCATCGCCGCATTGCCGCTGCCGTTGCAGTCGTCGCACTCGCCGCCCTCTAACCCTTTCCCTCCCCTCCTCCTCTCCTCTCCCGAGTATTCTATTCTCGCCCGAACAAAGGCAACACATTTCTGCTATGGCGAGACTACCGTCGTCCCCTGTATCCACCCTGTTCGCCCTCCTCCCTTTTTTCTTCGCCCTGTGCTCCGCCCTGAAATTCGACCTGGTCGCACAGCCGGGCCACTCGGCCAAGAACGAGCGCTGCATCCGAAACTTTGTCAGCAGGGACACCTTGGTCGTCGTCACTGCCATCATCTCAGGCAATCGCGGCGACGGCCAGCAGGTCAATATCCATGTATGTTTGTGCACACACCAAGCTCAGTCTTAGTCTGACCCTGTACCTCTATCCCTAGATTAAAGACAGTGTCGGCAATGACTACGGCCGCCCGAAGGATGTTGCTGGTGAATCCCGCATGGCCTTTACCTCTCTCGCAGACAGTGCCTTTGATGTCTGCTTTGAGAATCTCATTGTGGGACGATGTATGTTCTAGACTTTCTCCCCTTCTCCCTCTCCCTGTCCCTCTTCCCCCACTCCTCTTCTCCCTCCACTCTGCCTCTCCTCCACTCTCCCTCTCCCTCCACTCTCCCTCTCCCTCCACTCTCCCTCTCCCTCCACTCTCCCTCTCTCTCCACTCTTCCATCCCCTTTACCCCATCTGACCCGTTTCCTTCGCCTCCAGCACACACCCAAACCTCCTCTCGTCACGTCGAACTTGACATCGACATCGGTGCCGACGCCCGTGACTGGTCAGCCATCCAGGCAGCCGAAAAGCTGAAACCGGTCGACACAGAGCTGCGCCGCATAGAGGAGACTGTCAACGAAATTGTCCATGAGATGGAGTACCTGCGCTTGCGTGAGCAGAAGTTGCGCGACACCAACGAGAGCACCAATGAGCGCGTCAAATGGTTTGCCCTCGGCACCATGGGTATGTTGGTTGGCTTGGGCGTCTGGCAAGTCATCTATTTGCGCAGTTACTTCAGGAGCAAGCATCTCATTTGAGCGAACTCCAAGCGAGGCGAGACTGCCCAAAAAAAGAGCCGCGCCCTATTGTTTACATCATGGCCACCAAGTCCCCGACTAGAAGGGTAAAAAGTAGTGTTGTTGAAAGCACCTCGACACAGCAGAGTGTTAGTGTGCAGTCTCATGTTTGACGTCAGCCCAGGCTGTCAGGCACAGCTCACGACAACCAAATTCAGTCCTGACTCGACCATATGTTGCATGCACAACCAATGCACACAGTACTAAACCAATGAATAAGAAGTACTCTCCGGATGTATTCCTGGCCGTGGACTTAGCGAAATGAGCAGAGTGGATGATCTTGATCTCACACTTCTGGTGCAGGCAGCTTGACTGGCAGCTTGACTTGCAGCTCGCGCTCTCGTGGGTTTTTAATTGTCGTCTAACAACTTAATTACCCTGTTGGCGCGTTTCGGCGCGCCCTCGTACGAGCAGACCCTTTCCCTAATCCAGTCAAGCCGGGACTCCAAAGTGTGGAGCAAGAAATCTCCACATCCGCTCAGGCTCGCCTCTTCAATATACAGTAATACTGTAATTGAGGGTCAACGGCAGCTGCCAGCAGGGGTTCCTGACATTCTTCCCGACGTCTAGCCTCCTGCTGCCTATCAAGGGTGTGTGTTTATTTGTCTCCAAGCTCTGCCTTCATATTCTCGAGCAGGCCAGCTTTTCTCAAACTAAATGCCAATATACTGTACTTTCCCCCCCTCGATAATTCAGTAAACCGGGGTACGTGACCGGGGTACGAGCAGGGAATATTACCAGGGTTAGGAGAAGTTTTGACCAATCAAGGAGCCAGCTTACACTGATGAAGCTCCTTGATTGGTGGAAAATAGATCTGAGTCAGTACTAGATTATTCAGGGGGACAGTCCAGGAGAGTATTTCCTCCCGCCCTAAATGATCGTGAAGAGCGACAGAAGCCAGGAACAGGCACCACACTTCGCTTCGACTTCGTATTGTTTTATGAGGGGGCGTTAATCTGCGACTCGCTTAGAGAACCCCGGGCAGGCGCGAAACAACATACGGTATCTTTCTGCGGAAATCAAATCTCTAGGCGGCCTGCATTTCAAACGACGAGCGATGATCCAATAATAATAATGAGGCCGACACGAGGCTTTGTTTCCCCCTTTCAAAAATTATACCTACAAGACAGAGAGAGACAAGGTTGGCACGGACTTGCTGCTTGCGTTTGCTTCGTCGGCTTACGCCTTGTACACTTCTGGGGCAAGGCTAGCGCTACACCATCCACAAAGAAACACGTCCGCACTCATGCCATGCCTTGTCCGGGGCAGTGAGTATAAAGTGACCTAATCACTCTCCCTTTTTCCATCCGACAGCACCCCTACCTACCTACCTACCTAGGCAGATAGTTTGACATCCATATACACATACATAACTGACCCTAAGTCACTCCTTTCCAACGGATCCTTGACAGAACGGGACGCAATGGCTGAACCACAGGCAAACGGCAACACCACGACGCCTACGACAGCCCCCGCCCAACAGGGTGTCGTCGACCAAAAGGACGTCAACGAATGGGTCGGCCGCTTTAACGCCGCCCTCGCCGACACCAAGACTATCACCGCCAACGCCACGCCTGATGCCCGCCCGTGGTCTGAGGGCTTCTTTTCCTGCTTCAATCCCATTGATACCTGTACCTACACTCCCTTATTCTTTCCATTATTCTTTCCCTTATTCTTTCCCTCTTAACATCCAGTACCGTAGTTTACTGATTACACCAACAGGCGCCATCACCTGCTGTCTCCCCTGCGTGACCTTTGGCAAGACCCACCACCGCATCCGCAAGGACAGCAATCTGCAGGGCTATAACTTTGTCAATGCTTCCGTATGTACTACTACTACCTTTTTCTTACTCCTCTCCCTCCTCCACCACAACCCCCCAAATTTTTTTACAAAAAAAGAATTCCACATATTAATGAGTTACCTCCGTGAATGGGGATCAATAGTGCCTCCTCTTCACAGCCTTCTCTTGCTTCGGCCTGCCCTTCATCCCGACACTGATGCAGCGCATCGACATCCGCAACAAGTACAACCTGCAAGGCGACTTTGTCACCGACCTGCTCACTTCGTGCTGCTGCGGCTGCTGCTCAATCATCCAGCAGGACAAAGAGGCCGCTGTGCGAGAGAAAGAGATTCATGAAAAGCAGGGCTATGGAAAGGTCCAGGGCATGGAATATGGTGCTGCTTGATATACATAGTAGGTACCCCCTGAAACAGTAAAACACAAAGATTTGGACCCGGAGAGAGAGATATATATACCACTTTGTCTGCCTTTTTTCATTATGTTAAATTATCTACCCAAGTAGCAGTACCGTATGCAACGAAATGAAGCCCTCAACTTTGCCAGTCCACGAATTGTAGGCATATGTCCGTCCTATCTCCGGCAACAGGAACTTTGGTCGCTCTACAGTTAAGCAACCAGCACTAGTGACGAAAATGGAAAGGCCGTGGTCCAGATCGAACAGGATTATTACTGTACTACCGGTACTACTACTACGGTAGTCCTGTCCTCTCCATCTTGCCATTCTTTTATTTTTCCCTGGCCTTCGGGTCTGTATCGAGCACAGCTCATTTTGGTGCTTCCGATTTTTCAATGCTGGTTGTCAGCCCCAGGCCTATCCGGATACATCGAGCGGAAAGAATTGGCATTCTCTCTCAAAGAGGATACAATCCTGACAGCGCCCACTTTCATCCCCGTAGGCAGGTATGCACCGTATCTTCCTCTGTCGGCATGGTCCTATCACTCTATCAGCATCCACCTGGCCGTGTCGGAGAGAAGGGAATCTCACCGCAGGAACCCGCGCTACGGTGGTACCCTCGTTTATTTCTCTTCTTATCGCTCGTTATGGCTATGTTTTCCTTGGGATCAAGGCTTGGAAGAACGTGAGGAACCTCCAACGCGGATTCAGGTCCAGCACCAGCAGCAATCAGTATCTCCACAATCTTGGGATGACCTCCCCCAGCAGCAGCTTGGAGTGCTGTGTGTCCATGGCTTGCAGCCGGCGCATTGACTTCAGCACCAGCAGCAATCAGTATCTCCACAATCTTGGGATGACCTCCCCCAGCAGCAGCTTGGAGTGCTGTGTGTCCATGGCTTGCAGCCGGCGCATTGACTTCAGCACCAGCAGCAATCAGTATCTCCACAATCTTGGGATGACCTCCCCCAGCAGCAGCTTGGAGTGCTGTGTGTCCATGGCTTGCAGCCGGCGCATTGACTTCAGCATTGGCAGCTATCAGCCTCTCCACAATCTTGAGATGACCTCCCCCAGCAGCAGCTTGGAGTGCTGTGTGTCCATGGCTTGCAGCCGGGGTATTGACTTCAGCATTGGCAGCTATCAGCCTCTCCACAATCTTGAGATGACCTCCCCCAGCAGCAGCTTGGAGTGCTGTGTGTCCATGACTTGCAGCCGGGGCATTGACTTCAGCATTGGCAGCAATCAGTCTGTCCACAATCTCAATGTGACCTCCTCCAGCAGCAGCTTGGAGTGTTGTGTATCCACCACCACCACCACCAGGCGCGGGACTAGTTATCAACTCCTTTCCCCTCCTCCGGTCCAGCTCGCGTACCAGCTTGACTGTCGGCATCAATACCAGATCCTCCATGCACTCTCGCACGTAGACAAAACTGTTCCACGGATTCTCCCATGTGTCGACCACATACTCGGGCAGGTCTAGGCTGACCCATCCTAACTTCCCTTTCAATCGCGCTTGCAGCGCCAGGCTAGTCTTGCCAAATCGGTTCGGATCCGACCCGTCCATTCTGTACTCATCCACGAGTAGCTTCAGCATGCGATCCTTTTCATTTCGTGAAAGATGGTACACCATCCCACCCGCCTGCTCTGCGATTTCAGGGCTAAAAGAAGGCGCGTCGACGCCCGGCGCCACAACGCATGTTACGAGGTCGTATCCGGAGAGTGTCGAAATGGCCTGTTGCACCCGATAGTCCTGATCCGGTGTTGCGGTAGTTCCGCAGTCGATGTCAACGCCAAACACGTCGCCCCCCGTGTCAATCGTCATAATCGTTTGAATGGGCTGTTTCGACTGCGAGAGAATGGCTTGGAACTGATCTGGCAAATTCGCTTGGTCGCCTTCGGGAATGCTGGACCGTGACTCGCCCTGGTCGAGGACCATGTATATCTGTGAATGCTTGGCATATGGTATGGCTTCCAGGTCACGCCCTTCAGCGTGCGTGTGTTTTTCGACACGATATGTGCCGGGTACAGGAGTGCCGTTGGCGTAGTTGACCGTGCCGCCGTGCTTGTAGACTTCGCGTTTGATGCCCATCTTGGCCCCTGCTTTTCCCTGAGACCCAATGGCCCAGGTCCGGGTTGATATGAGTAGGTCCATTTCTTTCTTATGGAGGCGGAGGAGATGGCCCATTATACTTGTGCTTATGACATCGGAGCCACCGCCTCCGCCAATACCAGCATACTCGTGCCTTATTGACATTTCGCCAGGAAGGAGGTCTGCTAGAGAATTGAGGACAGGAAGATTGTCAAAGGTTATGGATGGAATTGGCCGCCATGAAGCTTGTAGGGCACCGGGACGCCATGCATTGCTTTCCAGATATATCTGGTCTTTGAACGCGGACTCGCGCTCTATAAGCCCGTCCGTAAGTGCCTTGAGCTCAACGCATCGACTCTTCAAAAAGTCCACATTGTGCGCTTTGCCCTTCCGTGCGCAGTCGAGGGCCCTACAGAGGTAAACGTGCACCTCTTCATATAGCCGTGCCAAAGTGACAATGCTATATTCGAGTGGTAACCTGCCAAGAGCTCGCATGAATGGCCTCTCATTGACAAAACTGCTCACCGGTCGGTCGGGATGGGGCCGGTGGGCATTCTGCACCTGTCGAACCAGCGTTGTCCGGACATTACGTGGTGCAGAGTCGTATACTTGCTCACACTCTCCCAGAGGTTGTAAAAAGCTGGCAGCCAGGTAGCTGCATACCACCCTCCGGTCATCGTTGACCATCCTCGACGCCCCAGGAGGGAGATTTGGGAACTTCCAAGTTGGCTGACGGCCGTTACCAAGGGCTTCAAGTGAGGAATCATTCGTCTGTCAATAGCATTCGGTGCCGGCAATACTTCAGGTTAGGGAAGCATTAGTCAAGTATAATCTGATGGTTGACATATGAAGCAAACAGGCAGTCAGCCTCACTCTTTTCGCACGCTCTCCACGAGTGGTACAAAGGATTGTGTGTGTGCTTGCACGTCCTACAAGAGAGAACAGCATTGCTCCGTCCCCACCAGTTAAGGCGGTCACTTCCACACAGACGTTTGAAACACCGAACTTTGGAGGATCTTTGGCCGCCTGACAGGGGTCGTTGTCAGGTGGATCGAGTAGTGCTGTTTGCTGATTGGCCAGCTTGGCGGCCATCGGAATGGAAGGTGCGCGCTGTTTTTTCTGGGTACTTCCACTGGGCCTTCTTGGCGCTCAGCTGAAAGAGGGGAACTTTTGACTCGGCGTCATTTGTAGTCCCACTTCATTAACATTGGTAGCCATATCGAGGGAGCGGATTGAGAGGATTGAGCCTCGAACTCTTTTTCATCTTGACTCACCAACTTAAATTTGCTCATTGCTCCCCGCTCCCGCTCCCGCTCCTTTGGCAAGTTTATTCCTGCCTGCCGACATGACAGTCACACCGAGAACGGAAGCGGAATGGGAACAATGGAAGCCGATATTCACCAAGCTGTATATGGATCAGAACCAGCCCCTTCCCAAAGTGATGAAAATCATGGAGGAGGACCATGGTGTCAAGGCCAGGTTAGTACCGCCGTCTAGATCCGCTCTCCAGGCTGACTGTGCTATGCTAGCACCAAAATGTACAAAAACAAGGTCAAGGACTGGGGTCTATCGAAATATTTAAAGGCCGAACAAGCTCAGCAGATAATCAATAGTGCGGGCGACCCAGACGGAGACAGTTCCCTATCAGGCGGCCAGGATGACACTTTGAAGAAGCGTGCCCAAAAATCCCTGAAACGCAAACGTGCTCGTGAAAAGGCCCAAACTCAAGCTTCATCTGTGACACCGGACCTTTGCGACGAGCCCGAGTCGTACGCCCACGACCATTTGGTATCGCCAACCTCGGCGGGGCCTCAAAACCCTACCTTTCCAGGGATGTGGACCCGTCCGGAGTCACCCAAAGGTGCTCCGCCTAGTGAAGCTGCCGAGAAATATCTATTCAATCTCCGCATATGGACGCATGATGCCTTCATGTCGGGTCAATGGGACTCGAAGTCCAGCTCAAGACACCACAGTGGTCGCAAGGCTTCGCGAACTTGGGCCTCCGACTTGACAGCGGGAACCAACCTCTTTAAAAAGGGCCACGGGGATCTCGCATGGAAGTACTGGAGAATGGCAGCAGCCAGCTTTGAGAATCCAGATCTGTTCAAGACATGGTACTACGAAACCCCAATTCGGCTCCTGTTCGAGATGGGCCGCCTTGTCCACGACGGCCATGCTCCGTTGGCCTCGCAAATGTTGAAATATACCAAACTATGGGCAGAGAAGTTTCTTGACCGCAACGACTCGCGCCGGGCCTTGTACAGTGTCTTCGGTCAACTTGATCCCAGCGAGCTCCGTGGCTTGTACGATCGCGCAGCCAAGTCACTTTACAATGGTTTCGCGTCGCGTATCGAGAAGAAGCACCCGCTACTCTATGAGATCCGTCTGAACCGGGCGCTCGACCTGCTCTGGTATGATTCTTGTGCCGATCTAAGTGAGTGGGTGCCGTCTATAAAGGAAGTCGACGAGTCATGTGGACCCAACAATCCGTACAGCGTGTACTTCCTGCTGCTCGAAGCCTACCGTCTTGTGGCCCAAGATTCCTACGAAATGGCAGAAGATGTTGGCCAGCAGGTGATCAATCGACTCGACGCGATGAAAGATGAGAATACTGCGGACCCCTGGCGTGTTGGTCTCGCTTATCGACGTCTCGGCCGCATTCAGCGGGCAAAGAAGAGATACCACGATGCCAGAATCAGTTTCAATAAGGCTCTACGCCTTGTGCGCAGCGGAGAGAACAGAAATTCGGGGAGTATCCAAATTGAGATATGTCAAGACCAAGAGCAAATGTCCAAGGAGCTCAATGATCTGGAAGATGCCGCATTGTGGAGTGATATGCTTAAGGAATTGGAGAAGCAAGTAGCCGACCAGGAGGAAGTGGACAGGATGCGGCTCGAGAATGAGCCGGTTAAAGACCCTTTTGGGGTGAGAAACGGTGTCCGTGACAGAGTGTTTGAAACTATGCAGGTATACAACCCTTTCATGTCACCGGACTACAGGTTCAAAGACAATGCCAAAAGGGCCAAGTTGGACACAGAGAGCCGCAGTCCAAGTCCAGGCTCCCCCCCGGTGATCGACTCGCTGAGTCGCACTAACAGTCTTTCAGCCAGTCTCTCATAGGAGGAGGAAGAAGAGAAGCAGCCAGCAAGAGTGATCTGCATTGGCTCAACTACCGCTGCCAAGCTGACATGACATGACATGACACGATACTACACGCGACACGTGACACGACACGACACGATGGGCTACCCAACGAGACGAAACGAATGAACAGGCAACGAGAAGACAATGATCATGGTTCTGGCGTTTACCCTTTTTTTCCTGTCAAGATTTGTAATTTGTTGGAGAAAATTTGCAACCGCAAAAATTTGTGTTCAAGCAGTTAACAGAAAGGTGTATGGATGTATGGATTGGAGTATCATAACTGCTACCACTTACTACCACTAGAATTTAATCTTTACGACTACCCTTTGTACTTCTAAACTTCTAAGGTGGGAGTGCGTGTGTCACAGGGAATGAAATATTAGGACATTTGCATAATCCTTTAAACATTCGATCCTTTTTGCCGATTTTTTTTGGTTTTTCCTGTTAGGACTAGAATGAGATATAATGCATAATATCAGCGACAGCCGATGTAGACCTTATTAGCCAGTAGTGACGAATCCCTACATCTTTCTTTCTCTGCTAGATACTATCAAATCTCCGTTGTATTGCACCATATCTTCATCTCTTCGGTTTCTCTGTAGCTCCGTCGGAACCCAAGGCTAAGCAAGGATATGTACGAAACCCTTGAGACATTTCACCTGTTGCCAAGGTCGGTCAAGGAGTGTCGATTGTGCGGTAGGCTCAACAGGCAACCGGGCTAATCCTGAGTGTTTGCCTTCTCTGCGCCTGGCATCTTATGCAGCGGCATGTAGACTGACAGGGGTCTGTGATATGATCACTTTTTATATTCAGCCTAGTCACCTAGCAGCCTTTTCATAGCAAGGAAAGTTCCGACTTGTCGCGCGTACCTGCCGGAGAGCTTCATGTCTTTTGGATTCAGCATAGGTGATCTCGTCGAAGTGTCACAATTAGCTCGAGACCTCAACATTCAGATTCAAAACGCCGGGGGTTCATTCAGGGAGTTCTCAGAGGACCTCCAAAATACTCTCACCATATTCGACCAACTGCACGACAATTGGGACGCATATCTTGACCGGCTGGCAGCAGTGCCTAAGCCGCACGACTCTGAGGCCATTCTTCAAAGGACCTTCACCAACTGATTGGTAGTTAGTTCAGAATCTGCACGTTCTTCAAGGAAATCGGATCCCGGAAGCACTCGACCTAATTGAAGCGGCACAAGACGAAGAGAGGCAAGAGCGGGTGCAGCATTACAATAATAGCGCATCGTCTTTCGAGGCCCAATTTGTGCAGCCTACGCCTTGCGGCCTGTCCTGATGAGTGTTGCTGAGTCAGGTACGTCGACTGTACCGAAGGAGATCTCTATTGAACTATGGAGACGGAACATCTCTGCTGATGCACCGCCGACATCGTTGGGAACATCAATCGTTAAGGAGGGCGAAGAAGTGCGTTCACAATCATCGCCATGCGAATTCGATGTGGGCTCCACCACAGCCGATACTCAACCACGAGCTTCGAGGCCGTCTACCGGTAGGCCAACAACACAGCCTGCCACTTCGGGCCTGGGCTTCTCCATAACAGCAGATACTCAATCACGAACTTCGAGGCCGGCTACTACTAGGCTGACAACATGGTCTGCGGTTCGACGGCCCTGGGACTGGCTCTACCCCTCTTTTGTCGCTGTTCTCACTATCTTTGTAGTTCTCAACCTCTGCTTGTTAATCCTCACACTGCGTACGTCGGAGTCTGTTTGCGTTGCGTAAGTCTCGTTTATGAACCTCTTTTAGCGTCTTGCTACTGCTGACGAATATGTACTTCTTCAGATGGTGTGTCATTGCAGGTTTGGTCCTGGAAATACTCTTCTCCATCAGCTCTGTGCTCACTGCTGTTGCCTCTTGTGTATCAGCCTCAAAAATCACTTTTGTCATGGCTTTTGCCAGCCAAGTTATTGCATTGATGTTGGGTGCACTCGGCGGAATACTTAACATAGTCTCAGGTGCTACTTGCCCTCCTGTGCAAACGCTAGTTGAGAAATATAACAGCACCACACAGCAGTATTATTACTATACCCAGACAGAATCCTGTAGAACAGTCTGTCTCTTCGAGGTTAGCAGTGGAACAGTTACACTGATTCAAGTGTGAGTTTCTGTCACTCTACCCCATCCTTTTGAGATGAAACCACGAAACTTCTGTCTGGGGGCAATTGCTGACAAACTCATGCATATAGAACTATTTTCTTTATCATGTGGTGTTGCTGGCGTTGTCTCAAATGGCGGCGGGGCCAACCAATGGATATATCAAATGACTAGAGATTCTCTTGTTTTGGAAGAAGGGCATTCTGTTTGCCCCAACGCAAGGGGGTCAGGGTATGCTGGAGAGAGCAAGCGAGCCGCGCAGTTTAGTGGTCGAAGAAGAGCGTCCTCAGATCGTCGAATTTATCAATAACTTGACGTTAGATCAAAAGCGTGAAATGCGTCAAGCGATGAATCGCATCACTCCAAGTCTATCCTCCTTTTCTGCGCCCCTCGTTCTGTCATCGTCCTCTTGTCATGTCGTGTCTCCTCGTCTCTTTCTACCGCTCCAATTTCTTCAGAAAGTAAATAGATCGATGGATTATTCACTAACAGCTACTGGTTTACTATTATCATGGACAGGGCTTTAATATCCCAGGAGGGTCTGAAGTTTTGGGTCTTCAACTTCTCCTCCTCCCAGGACTTTCTAGCCTATTAATT
Organism: Chaetothyriales sp. CBS 134916; assembly: GCA_003709845.1. Lineage (NCBI taxonomy): Eukaryota > Fungi > Ascomycota > Eurotiomycetes > Chaetothyriales > Domatiomycetaceae > Domatiomyces > Domatiomyces globalis. The sequence continues at coordinate 4,162 of QQXO01000122.1, read as the reverse complement.
TGCGTACTTTAGTTGGTTGGCTAGTGGCCGCCATCTTCTCTTGCCCTTGTGTTACGTGTCTCATTCTTGCAAAACTAATCCGAAAATGAGACAAGTGGGCAGGGAAATTGGTTGGGACCTTTTGGTTTTTGTACTTGTGGGGATAGTCATAGTATTTTTCAGAACTATCCATACTTTGTAGCCAATGTTAATATTGAATGTTGAGCCACTGGGTTTAGGTCTGTTTGTCTCCAGCTATGCAGGATGAGGCAAGAGGAAACAGAGAATACTCATGATTAATCATAATCATACACATCAGAACTGTGTTCTATTCTTGGACATTGTAATGTGACTGGCTCATTGAGTCATGATCAGGGAGTCGTCTTGACGACCTTAGGATCCCTCTGCTGTACGAGACTGGCGATAGTGGTGATGACATCGGCGGGTTCGAGGAGATGCCAGTGAGCCAAGGTCTTCTTGCTGCTGGCGCCCACTGTGCAGGTGAAGATGTATTCTTTGGGAAGCTCGGTTTCCTGGAGGGCTAGGAACATGTCTGGCGGGGGAGGGGTTGTTAGCATAACATACAGGCATAATCAGGGAAACTCCATTCTGTATACCTTCATCAGTGCGGTCATCGCCTAGGCAAAGCACAAAGCCGGGCTTTTCAGCGCCTCGACTAGCGTCTTCCACAAGGCTTTTGGCGATGTATCCCTTGTTGACAAATCTCGGGCGGACTTCGACATTTGCCTTGCCAGACATGACTTCGACGTCCCACTTCTTGCCGACCTCGTCCTGCAAGACTTTCATGGCTTCCTGGGCCTGGAACAATCCAAAGTCCGGGTCTGCTTGGCGGTAATGCCATGTGAGGGCGACGCGCTTTCGCTCAATCCAGCTGCCCGGCGTGCGCTCGGTGTAGTGAGTGAAAATGTTGACGACTTTGGCCTGCCAGGACATGTCCATTGAGGCGGCAAGATTCTCCCAGAGGTCGGAGCCGGGATGACGAAGGAAACAGCCGTGTTCGGCACTCAAACCGAGTTCGGAAATATGGCCCAGATGAGCTTCGAGGAAGGCGGCGTCGCGTCCAGAGATGATCCAGACACTATTACGGTGGTCCTCGGCTAGGAATTTCAGAGTCCGGGTAATCTTGTCTGTAGGAATGGCAGCATTAGGGTCTTTGACGATGGGGGTGAGGGTACCGTCGTAGTCGAACATGAAGAGACGCTTAGAGGCGGCAATGTAGGCGCGTTGGAGTTTGGTGCGGTCGAGTAACGGCGTCAGCTCAGATTGAGAGAAGGAGGCAAGGTTGGTAAGGAGGCGCTTGAGGAAGTTATTGGACCAGTTCGAGACGGTGTGGGTGGTGACGTAGTTATAGAGGCGCCGGTGATCGACCGCGCGTTCCGAGGGCGACATAGACAGGGCGTCGTTTATAGCGGAGGCAACGCCACCGAGGTCCCAGGGGTTGATGTGGATGGCGGAAGAAAGACAGGCTGCCGTTCCACTAAATTCAGACAAAATAAGAGGGCCATGGTTGTCGCGCTGGCAGATGACGTATTCAAGGGACGTAGTATTCATGCCGTCGCGGACCGAGGTGATGAGGCCAACGTCGGCAATGCGGAGGAGGGCAAAGTACTCGTGCGAGGAGATGTACTGAGGATAGTGCTGTACTGGAGTGTAAGATAGCGAGCCAAATTTGCCGTTGATACGAGAGACCAGGCTGGATATGCGGTGTTCGATTTTGTGGCCGGCGTCTTCTGTCTCCTCTTGGACGGAGGTTGGCGATGTGACTTGGATCAAGACGACCTTGTCGCACCAGTCAGGATAGCGATCCAGCAAGAGCTCAAAGGCCATGAGTTTCTGAGCCACGCCTCTAACAGTATCGAGTCTATCACGGCCAACAATGATTTTTTTGCCAGCATACAACGAGCTGAGGGCGGCCATGTTTTCTTCGATGGCGGGGTCATCAAAGGCAGCCTTCTTAACGGCTTCGACGTCCACGCCAATGGGGAAGGCATCGACGGCGACGTGTGCGCCGTAGGCATCGACGCCAGCGGAGTCGGATTCGAAGCCGAGGATGCGTTTGCAGCAGGAATTGAAGTGTCTTGCGAATGAGTATGCCTGAAAGCCGATCATAGTCGCGCCGAGCGATCCGCCGAGGATGTCTTTCCTTCTGGACAGACAGCGCAAGTACTCACTCGAAGGAAAGGGAATGTGGAGGAAGAAGCCGATATAGGCATTTGCGATGCGCTGTCTCAGCATATTGGGGAGCAGCATCAAGTGGTAGTCGTGAATCCAGATGATGTCTCCGGGCCTGTAGATCTGGAGGATTTTGTCGGCAAAAATCTGGTTCATAAGCTGGTAATCTTTCCAGGAACGCTTCTCGGCTCGTCCATCATCGGGCGGGTGCTGACGGTAGTGGAACAAGGTGTAGAGCTCGTGCTCTGCGTATCTTCGCCATCTCCCTTGATCCTTCAAACAGTAGTCGCCGCTTGGGTCGTCGGAAGTGGGTGGGAGCCAAACGGGGACCAATGTGCCATGGCGGTCGCTTACCAACTGCTCCTCCAACTTTTGCCTCTGCGCCGCAGTCACTGTCACAGTATCGGTGGGCAGACTATGCAGGTGGGCACGAATACCGCTGACCGGGGGTGATAAGGGCTTTGAATGTGGCAGAACTGGTTGTGCAGGATGTGAGGCAGAATCAGCCGTGAGGCCGGCTTTGGATAAGTCAGAGGCAAGCAGTGGAGCCTGTGGAGAGTATGGTCGCTGCACAGGGTCAATCTCGCCCGTCCATCCGACCAAGGTGTGTTTCCAGGGCGTCTTGTCCGAGGCGAGGTAAGCGAAATTGTCGAATAGGGCAGAGGTGCCTCTCCTTGGACAGATCTCCCACCCGTCGTTGGGCCGAAGGCCAAATTGATAGGGCAGACAGCAAGCAGCGCTGATGATATTCCCGCTCAGGCCTAAAGCCGGGTAGGTGGCGAGCGGATCGAATACGACTGAATCGGCAGTAGTGGGTTCGGCGAGACTCAACCGACGCAGCAACTCAGCACCAGATCTGGCGCCTCTAGCAACTTCAGCCGCCGACTGAGACTGACCTGAATGTGCGTCTTGGTATGCACTGGCGAAGTAGGGTTGGCTTGATGAGGTGGCCTCGTGGTCGAGAGAATGCACACCGACTGGATGCTGGTTGTCTTTGGTCTGGGAAGGTTGGAGAGCGCGAGGGCTCGCATCGGGAGAATCAAGGGCCATGGATTGAGAGAAGGGTGGTGGAATGAAATCAGATGGTCCTCCTTATAGCTTCTTGGTACAAAAAAGCCAAATGTTGCTGTGGGGCTGGGAGACGCTCAATGCGAAGATGAGCAAGGTGCCTGGCAGCGACTATAACTGCAGGATTGTGTGCAAGCGAGTGCTGTGAGTGCGTAGTGGTAGGAGATACTGACCATAAGATCAGTGAGAGAGCACTGTGGTGGTTGTGTGTGAACTAAGTGAGTTGGTCTTGAGGTGATTATGATGCACAGCCCGCCAGAGCAAGTAGTAGATTTAGCCAATGCAACTGGATCAAGGAAAGTGAGGGGCGTCGTTGAGAAGCTGACAGATGAAGAAGAGAAAGAAGAGAAAGACAGGGAGAGGGAGACTGCTGTCTATGGATGATAAGATACAGCAACCTATGTACTGTACCAGCTGTTGAGGTGGTGAAGTTGTTGCGGTTTAGCGATGGTTTAGTGTTGGTTTAGTGATGGCTGGATAGCCAACCGAGGCCGTTAATTAGTTACTATTATCATCATAGAATTAATTTATGCTGCGCTAGTGATAACGTAGTTTATCACTAAGCCGCCCACATCACCTAGTCGCCCACTTTTCTCAATTTCGTCTACCTCAACTTCAACACACGATTTCTTCCACCACAACCATAGTAGATCCTAGTATTGAGTCTTGTATTATTCTTATAATAGATACAAAGCGCAGCAACCCAAAATTAAGTATTCAATATCTCGTAGAGTAGTTCAATATCCCACGAACAACCTTACAAGATAGAATGGCTAGAAAATCTTTAAAGGCCAATACCCAGGGTAGTCAATCAAATTTAATAAGAAGCGAGTGTCAAGGGCTGCGCCCTGAAAAGGTCTTGGCTGACACCAGCGACAACCTGGCTGGCCCTGGGTTCAGCAGGCCTATACAAAAGCTTTAC
>QQXO01000121.1:0-64819 GCA_003709845.1 Chaetothyriales sp. CBS 134916 | reverse complement strand
CTTGATCGTCCCCTGATTCAACGTCTAGGCTGACGCCTGATTCAACGTCTAGATACGACTCATCGCAGCAACACTCGTTTCTCTCCAGCCAATCAGATCATTCTTCACTCATTTTTCCTTCTGCGACGCTATACCTAATTCGGCAATCCGAATCCTTCATTACCGCCCCCACAACAATGATACCTTGCACAGCTGAGTGCCAGCCGCAGTATACGATGCCTCTGTATACGAATCAACAACTTACAGCCATTTCTCTTGGATAAGATGACTGGATTCATTGCTCCCTGTCGTTTGCTGACAGCTGAGTGACAATGTACTGACAATGATAGGTGGTCGGTGTACGAACCCTCCACGAACATTGACGGCAACACCGAGCTCGATCTCTCCGTCTCATCCTTTTTCATATCTATATAAGACCGCACGAGGTCACCCATATATACAAAAACAAGAGCATTCATTTATCCTGACCTGATCTTTCCCTTCTGGACAAGTCCCCCATGGGCTGATTCCATCACATATCTATAAGGATTGGTATAAGGCCTTTGTTGACACTCCACATAATACTGTAAATTAAACTCATGCTAGCGATAGCTCCCAGGACGTAGACCCAGACTATGAAACCACGCTCATTTGACGTCGAATCCTGCTCTGCTGTGCAGCCTTCTTATACTTCGGTTTTCAACATGGGATGCAATTTTCCTCGAGAGCCTTTCGTTCATCGAGGTGGCATACCTCTCTTCTCTTCAATCTTTTCATCACTCGTTCTGTATCTTGAATGTGTTATCATTCTTTTCACTCTTTACAAATACCAACAGTCTCCGTCATACCCAAAAAACACTGCTCTCTTTTCAGCTCACTATATGAGCTTCAACTGCCTGCGCCGGTCGCATTATAACAATGATAGAATAGTCGACGAGTCGACATATTAGGTGAACTTCCAATCACGAAGCTTACATCATGTTCGCTTTTCTATGGCTGCTCGTAGCAGTCCTCACACTTTTCATCGCACAAGGCTGGGCCAGTAGCAGGTGTGTCTACACCCGAGTCTTCGACCTTGCGGTACTGATTAGTGCGCAGCTCTCTCATCCTTTCCACTGGTTCAAGTCTCTCTGGATGGAATTCCTCAACAGGATATAACCCGACTGGCACGCGATCCCCATCCAGGACCCTGAATTTCTCGTCAAGCTCGCTCTCGTTTGAACGCACCACATTGGTTACATCGACTGTTGGGGCCAACACTACTATTCCTTCAGCAGCCTCATCAACCGCTAGCAATGTGACATCCATTTTTCATACCTCCACAACGGTAGCCTCCGTGGACACTGCTCCTTTAAACACCTCTGCAACAACGCCCACGAGCTTGGCTGTGACTTCGAACGGTGCAAAGAATATTTCATCTGTCCTGACATCCTCCAGTGCAGCGTCACGGAATGTCTCCGGAACAACAACCGAGACCAATACAAATACTGGCCAGGGCACCGTCACCACAAGTGCTAACACGTCAACTCTCATTGCAACTGACCAGACAATAAGACCAACTTCAGTCAGCAAACCTGGGACATCTAGCGTATCCAACAGCTCCTCATTAGGAGGCAGTTCACTGAGCACTTCGCAATCCAAGGGTTCCTCACAGGGAGCTTCACAGAGCTCCGGCGCGTCGACCACATCGGATTCCTCTTACTCTTACTCTTCCTCTTTCTCTTCCTCGGGTACTACAGCAGCCCTTGCAACAATTACTTCGTATACTCCTGATGCATCCACAATCAGCTCTATTCAGGGTGTGATTACCAACACCCATGTGACCACGGGCGATTCCAACCATCTGTCTGGTGTGTATCCCGTACTATGGCATTGCCTATTCTGTCCTCCAGGTGCGGGACTCCTCCTCTGGGGAATGGGCAAGCCTGGGATCTACCCACCGCCAACACCTGCACCCCCAGTGCCTCCAGGTGCTGTCTGGCCTACCATCACCATTGGCGGCGACTCAAACCCTACACCGTCGAGCGAGCCTTCCAAAAGCGGCTCTGTCACATCCACTGGAACTAGCACAAGCTCATCTAGTAGCTCCATCTCGAGCAGCTCGGGCAGCTCGAGCAGCAGTACTACCACCTCAGCAGACACCTGCGAAACCGGCACAGCAATCACAAAGCGTCTCATCTACGCCGACACGTACCTTGCGAAGCGCGCAGAAATTGTGGGCGAGTACGAAGACCCCTTGGGACGTGCCCTCGGGTGGCTCGGCACTGACGGGCTTCAATCCGCCACAGGCTTGATCAGTAACAAGCTGAAGCGGGGCTATGCGCAGAACACCAAGAGTTTCGGCCTTGAGGGCAGGTATACCCTGCCAAAGGACATCAATATCGAGGGAGTTCAGATGAACATGGGGGACTCGATACCCTAGAAGGTCCGTTGGGATTTGACCCCCACGATCAGACGAAATTGGTCCATGTTAACGGGGAATGGGGCAAGGGCAACGCGAGGCCGAAGGTCGCGTATAAATTTCCCTCCACGACGACGCTGGAGCAGAACCAGAGAGCAATGGCGTCGGCGGTCAAGGCGATTACCCTGGCTGCCAAGGTCAAAAGTGAGGCCCAGCGGACGGAGGCGGAGAATTTGCAGGGAAGACTGGTTTTCAAGGAGGGTGCCACCAAGGAAGCTGCCATACGGGCTATTGTAGATATGCCACACCCAATTGACAATCTGCCCAGATTATTGGCTGTGAGCATTTTATTATTGACACGGTGGAGAAGGTCAAGAGCCGAGAAGGCATGCCTTGTGGCCAAGAGGAGAACCCCCGCCTCGCCCGAACGGTGGATGAGGCACCAACCGTCTTACCATCTCGGAGGGTGACGAGAGTCCACACGCCGGGAGAGCGGATGGTGAGGATGAGATACAAAAACATAGGACCTCCGCTCGGGTCGGGGCAGTTTGGGACCGTACACAAATGTATTGACGTGGACTCAGGGAAGTTCATGGCTGTCAAAATATTGAAACGGCCTCCGGGACAATCACAGAAACACTGGAGGGAAGAATTGCGATATACACTAAAGCGTGAAGTGGAGACTCTTTCTAATATCAGCCACGTGAGTTGAGACTAATGCAATCCTCTGATACTCATGAACTAATATAAATGCCAGCCACACATCGTTGATTATATCGCGTCACAAGGTTGGGATGAACAAGAGGTGGAGATATTTATGGGTCTAAAAGAAAGGACCTTGGAGTCATTGGTCGAGAGTAATGGCGGCCTTCCTACGTCTGTGGCGGATGTTGGAGTGACAATTGATCATACGACTAGTACCAGTAATGTATGAAGTGTTGTCTATTATCCATATCTTAAGATCTGGTAAATGGTCTATGGTACAATAGGGGAAGAGCTCCCAAGGTCACGTGACATGGTTTAGTGACAACCTAGTGACAACTCGGAATAGCTCCATTACCATACGAGATGGCTGGATACCGTGCTGATCCAACAGCGGACTCTGTCTTCCCGCAGATGCTTCAAGCACTTGACTGTCTTGCATGCAACGGCATTGTTCATCGAGATGTGAAGCCAGAGAACATACTCTACGTAGCGCAGCCGGGCGGTCAATATCAATTCCAGCTCGGAGATTTTGGTGAAGGACTACGCGAGGTGGTCGACTCGTTGAGCGATGGAGCGGCGCTTTTCCCGTAGTATCTGGTGCGAATACCTGCCGCCGAATTTCGCCAGCGCACCAAACTGAATGCAGCGGATGGTCGACGGCCGTAGAATCATGGCTCATCTCAGCTCGGCCGCCTAACGGTTTGCTAGAACCCTCACATTTATATATCTGATAGAGGACAGATTTCAGGGCCCGGTTAATTTTAATGGTTTTATGATCTTAGCGAGAAGGATCGGAGCTTCCAATATCTAATTAATCTCAAAGCCTGCAAACCAGGGATGTTCCAAGGCCTGACGCGCCGTGATCCGCTTCGTCGGGTCTAGATTCGTCATCCCCTGGATGAGATCTCTGAACGCTGCGTCGTCAATGTCTGACCAATTCGAAAATGGTTCGTACGGGATATAGTCCTCGGTCCGCTCTTCCCAAAGCATCCGCAGGACCTGGCAATTGACTTCCTCGTCGCCAACGTGCTTCATGAGCCCATTCAATCCTTCATGATCCCCAAAATACGAAACTTGACGCTGCAAGCGAATGAGAGCAGGCAGTGCACCCTGCTGTTGATGTTTTTGAAAATCATCATCAGGCCCGAATATAACACACCCGAGCACAGCATAGATGCACTAAGGACGTCAGCGGGAAGGACCTCTGTCTAGGTCAGCTCACTTACCACGACTCCAAAAGAGAATATGTCAGACGGTTTGTTCAGCTCGCCCTTGAAATGCGCCTCTGGACTGCGCCAATTGTCATTGCCGGCCAGCATCCCTTTAATGCACCTGCCTTCAGGTAGGTAGGCCGCATTTTCGAGGTCAGTGATCTGCACCTGTTTAACTATGGTCTCTTGATTGACGTGGCAGCAGTTGACCATGATATTGTCAGGCTTGATATCTAAGAATGATTAGCTCCGCATAATGATCTCGTGAAAAGCAAAAGTTGCTTTGGTTACCTAGATGGACGATATCTCGGTCGTGCAATTCAGCAATCCCTCGCAAACTAGCCTTGAGGATTTGATTCCTGGCTTGCATCGGGATCTGCTTCCTGACAAGGCTTAGTAAGTCGTCGGTCAGGTATCTGTATACAAATATACGCTGACCTGGAATGGTGTCCGACGGTAACCGTATATAGGGATTTTCGCGAAGCCTAGGCCATATGCTCTCATTGAAGCCTGAGAATATGTCTTTAGGAATATCCTTTAAGACAAATTTATCATGCCCGGATCTAAAATGTCATCAGTTCAACTGATGAATGATGTGAGTGAAAAGGACGCTCGGACGTTGCCAACCAGACGCGACCCAGGTGCGGTCTCTCTTGAATCAATTCTTTGAAGAAATAGCGACGTCCAGTAGCACCAACCAATTCACTGGAGGTAGATGCCATCTTGATGCTCGTTCGGAGCATGCTGTTGCTGCTATTGATGACGGCTGGTCAGCTTTTGCTGAAAGCCTTAAGATCTTAGCGGAGAGGAAAGATTATGACGATACTAGACGTGGACGCGGCGCCGGGTCACTTGCCTGGCACTGACATCACGTGCAACAGCTAACCAATCAAACAATCTATTAAATATAGGTCGTGAATCCAGATCTGGAACAGCGTGCACAAATGAATGGCAGTACCTCAACTTTGACATGGCCAAGGATACCGACAAGACAAATATTCAGATAATCCACAATGCATTCGATGGTATGCGAAGACTTGCTCTTGCCGCTATGTCTTCCGCCGTCGACAATAACAGCGTCTATCTAAGATTTTCCCCTGAAGATGACGATAAAAGGAACGGTGAAATTATCCCAGCGTTCAAACAGATAATTCTGGAGAAGAAGGAAGATGGCTCTGAGAACACCAATGCAGATGTCGGCCCACTTCTATCTCACCTAGTGATTGACAATAAAGACTTCAACAAAGACAAAGAGGGGGAGCAAAGCTGTAGCGATGAGGATGCGTCTGTTGGGATGACAATCAATCATACGACTAGTATGAGCAAGTGTGAAGTGCGTCTGATATATTATTATACATATCTCAAGATCTGGTAAATGGTCTATGGTACAGGAATAGGGGGCAGAGCTCCCGCGGTCACGTGACATGCTTTAGTGACGATCTAGTGATAATTCGGGATAGCTCCATTACCATACGAGATGGCTGGATACCGTGCTGATCCAACAGCGTCGGCCTATACAGATCAAGAAACGGGCCATATGCACTTTTGCACAGATGGTCTTGAGCTGCAGGACGCCTCAGCTCTTTCTTGTGACTCAGTCCTTGATGACTTTGTTTCGACAAAGATGGACAATACAGGTGGGCTAGCCCTGCACGAGGCTTTGCATGTTGACACGATTTCAAAAGCTGTGTACGTCTTCCAATACTTGGCTAAATTCTCATTCCCGCACTGAATTTTTATAGTCTTGGGTTCTCGATAGTCGATGGCATTAACAAAGATGGTGAGGGTGCTTTTGGTCCTGAGAGGGCCTTTGCCCTTGTCTATGGCACGCCAAATGATTCAGACGATGGGCCCCCAGGTTCGGGTGAAAATCCTGGCCTTGTGACGGCCAACGCCGACAATTATGCATGGCATGCAACTGTATGTTCCTCGCACTATCTAAGAATTTATGCGCTAACATTACAAACGTAGAATGCATTTATGGCACAGAAAGAGTGTAGCCAAGGAGATTTCAAGGATCCACAAGTGTACTGAGGCATCGATTTCTAGCCACTCTTTACGCTGCCAGCAAGTCTTTCATGTGTGTTCAATTGTTGAGCTACACAACTACTGGCGTTCTGCGAAGAAATAAATTTTGCGATTCGGTGGATTTCCCTCTCCTGCTACTCTCCTAGCCTCTTGTTTCCGTATTGATTCAAATAAGACTTTCACTATTATCTATTTATTTCGGGATTCCAGTGTGTGCAGGAATGTTTTGGAATGAAGGACTGAATTTCATATCTTTAAACTTCCTCGATTGCTCGAAGTTCTCCGATCTTGCTATCAAGAGAGATGACCGTGACTCCAAGGTCCACAAGATGGTACTTCGTGGCCAGTCAGTATTTAGATCATTTATAATCACAAAGAGCTAAAAAGGACCTTTTGCTGCTTGCTCTATACGAATGTTACTATCTTCACGCTGTGTTGTTCCACTAATGACACCTAATTTAAGCTCATGACATTTAGATAATCTAATGAGATTCCCGTCATTCTAGGATAGTAACTGGAATTACGGTGGTGAGTGTAGTTAACGAAAGTTGACCAGCAGCGTTTGTTGTCTCCGAGGCTCTAAAAATGGTTTCTGAACTGATAGTAATCGTCGTACTCGCGGTGACAGGGTCCAGGTTGGTCGTTGTCGGAGCCGTAGAGGAGCCGTCTGAGTGGGTAGTGACGATTTCTGATGCTGTGTCTTGAGAGGTGACCAACGGTCCAATCGATTTAATGGTCGTCGTCGGAGGGGTCAACGTAGGATTGCTAGCTGTGACTGTTGTCATTAGAGTCACGGTAACAGGCTCTAGATTTGTTGTCGTCGCGGTCATGAAAGAGCTTTCTGAGTTCATGGTAATAGTTCTAGGTAGTGTGCCTAGAGACAAAGTCATGGGCCCTAACGGTCTAACGGTCGTCATCAGAGTAGTTAGGGTGGCCGCCCGCGGAGTTGATCGTCGTCACTGTTTCTGTGACCGTCTCTGATGACGTAGTTGGAGGACACAAAGTAAGAGTCAAGTTGGCCGACACATCACAAAACTGCACGGCAAAATCATCATTTGGGTGGTTGTAAACTTCTGGGCAAAGAGTCACATCAGCGTCGCAGGTGATGTTAGAGCAGTCCCCGGAAGACGGTGAGAGGTAGAGGCCCCAGTTTTCGAACGGATACCCATTAATATTAGAGATGTCATACGCAAGTATCGGATTGTCAGGGTGATAAGTGTACTCGAACTGCGTGATGAAAGAATCGTCGGGAACCGTGGCAATCTTTAATGAGATGCCATTCAGACTCGAATTCCCGAATGATCTGTGCTGCCCTGGAAGATGTCAGCGAATCATTGAGCGTACGTCTCGAATAAGTAAAGGTAATTCGGCCAACCGCCTAACTAGAGTCGACTTCGTGGTTCACTTACATCATTTGCGATCCCCGGGGTCCATAGTAGCCAGCTTTACTATTCCCTATGCTGCTTGTTTTGGGTGCGGCCCTTCTTCCTCTCACCGAATTCAACTGAGAGAGATATGACGACGAGATCTCCCCGTCCAATATACCGCGAAGGACTGGAAGAACACTGCGAATGCGGCCGTCTAACCTCCGCCAACCGATGCGAGGATACCCACGCCTGGCCCACTCCAGTTCCGCTGCTCGCAGCTTATCTTGCCGCTTATGTGCCTCGCAGAAAGCTTTTTGCTGTGGCGCATTCATGCTCTTGAGCTGTCTTTGCGACGGTTGAGATACGCTGGCTCCACAGCAGGAGCATTGATACGTAGTATTGACGTAGCATTCCGAGGTTGGGGTGGCTTCAGAATTACTGTCTGATATGAGGATAGGCCCATGCTGACCAGAGTAAATTGGCAGTTCCAGCTTTGGCTCCACCCCTTTGGCGTCAAGACATTGAATATCACGACCTAGGTCCGATGATCCCGGTATAGAAGAGGCAACGTGGGAACTTGGCCAGTCAGGCTGGTCTGGCGTTGAAAGAGAACGTTCGTCCGAATATCCTTGAGCCATTTCAGTGAGCAGGTCAGAGTGTGGCGATGAACTCTCAATCCTAAGCGACGAGAGTTTTCGGAGCGCACCTGCATCAACTTCGTCAGGAGAGTCTCGAGTGGCCCCGGTGTCTTTTGAAGGTGGCAGAGTTGGAGAGCTGGACTCGGGTCTGGCCGACCTGGTGAGAGCTGACTCCACGGGAGCTGCAACGTCCTCGAAAATGGCATCGTTCGTGATCATTGGCAGCGGAATTTCATCTTTGATATCTGTTGAACAGTCGGCAAGTGGAGGCGGATAGGCCCCAGAGAGAACGAGGGCATTGGACCGCTTCACCGACCTCTGCTTCTTTCGCAGCTTTCCTGTTCCGCGCGGATAGACCGCAGTACGCTTTGGCGGTTTAGAGGTCTCCGGTGTCTCATCGATAAATTGATATTTTTCGGTGGGGAACGAAGGGTCGACAGGGCCAGCAGTCAGTTTATCATTGAGAGTCTGACGGCCGCGTTTACAGGAAGGTATGCCGGCGACATCTTCTGTCGTCACATCCGGAGACGATCGTTTGATTCCCTTGTTGAACTGCGCGCAGTGGACGTCCTGGAGGTGGTATCGCCGCCTAAGGGTATCCTCGCATGGGATATTACACCAAGGAATTGGGCAACCTGCTGCGCTTCTCCGATCCAGCTCTTCGATGCATTTGGTCACATGAGACATCCAATAATCCAGTCTTGGGAATTGTTGCATTCGATCTCTCGCAAACAACAAAGTGTTACCCAGGCAGATCGGGCAATAAGCGAAAGCGCCAAGGGTACCGCCATAAGTGAGCGGGTCACATTGGATGGGGATGGTCTCAGGCGCGGCGAGGTGGCTTTGACAATGCTGCTCCCATTCATCCAACCCGACGATCCAGCGGTTACAGAGGGAGCACAACTCGGCAAAGCCATCCGTTCCCGAAAGGTATTGCTTGTGACACATATAGACGTGCTTCCAGCTCAGTGTGGTCGAACTGGGGGTAGAAGACAGAGCCAGGTCCGACCCAGCTTTACTCAACCAACGTCGAAACCCCTGGTGCGCGCCAGCTCTCTCGGAGGTAACGCGCTCATCAGGCTCCCAGCTCAGTTCATCAGGGTGGCAATGACACTTGTCAGGTTCCAACCCTAATCGGACGCTCACCTCTTTCTCTTGTATGCACAGCGCGATCATATCTTGAAGGACCTGACGACCTTCGGAGCTCCTCAGACAGCCAACCTCAAACATGCTCTTCGTCAAGCGGCTTCGTTCGGGCATCAGGTGGCGGAGGCGCTGGAAGCGGGATCGGTAACCTCCGATGGATCGAATTTCAGCTCTAGTTTCCCATGGTCGTTCGCATGGTTGAGCCTTCTGTGCTTGACGAAGTCCTTTTTTTCTCATTTTCTGCTTGTTCCTATAGAGCTCGCGGCGCCGACGGTCGCGTTCCTGTGACGGAGACTGCGTTTTCAAGGATTTAAGTTCCTTCTCCATTGAGGTAAATTCGGGGCTCGCTTCCAGCTCCGCCTTCTTCTCCGCCGGCAGACAATGGAAGAGATCAGGGTTACGAGTCAGCGTCATGCCACGAAATAGGTCGGCCACAATGGTCCGAATCTTTCCTCTGAGGTACGCATCTTGGCCATCGGTGCCAGGGTTATTAGGTTGGTAATGTTGGCGGTGAGTGCGTTCGTTCCACTGCCCTCCGTGGCCCATTCTCTGTGCTGCTGAATAGAGTGAATCTAGAGGGTTGATCAGAGACGTTATCGCAATATCGCAATAGGCGCCAATATAGTCGCCGATAGCAGGTCGAGAAGAGGAACTCACCGATGAGATGAAGCCCTTCAGCTCGAAAGTCATGGATCGTTGGTGGCTTTACATAGTCTGCACGGCGGCCCAAATCGTTCAGTCGTGTACTGTACGAGTTTGCCTTCTCAATCTCAGTCGTAGCGCCTTCATAGAAAGGACAGTTGTATATGCTGGGGTCCCAAAAAAGCTGGTAGACTTCCTTTTCGGGTGGAGCTGGAATATTGAAGACGTCGTCTATCGTTTTATAATCTCGTAAGGCACCTCGTGCCAGACACATTGCCAGTTTCGGGAGGATCGGGTTCAAGAGGAATGGTCTTGGCTCAGAGCCTTCGTGAATCGCCTGTTCCGGCCTGTTTTGGCGTTCCATAAGGTTATTAAGGCCACGGGAGAACCATGGGGAGACATCAGTCTAAGACGACAGGGAAATCCTACCTTTTGTCTGGCGTCCACGTCATACCCTTTGCGTCCCGTGTAAGTTGGGCAGAGAACTCGGGCTTTCCATTTTCGTTCCGGAAGACGATGAAGATGATGTCCTAAGCACATAAATTGGTTAGAGGGATTGCACGTCCTATTAGAGGAGATGGGGTAACGAGATGTCCAATTGTGGCCGAGAATGACTCACCCGATGGTATAGTCCACGCCCTGAATTGGCACGGGCAGTTGACTCAAGATACTCGCCAACCCGTGCAGAGGTAAAGCCGTAATCAAGGATCTCGGACCATGTCGACACCCGGATCCCATGACGTTTGTATTCAAACCAATCGTGCTCCCAGAGCTGCGTTCCTAAATGAACCAAATGATTATCCGTCGCGTAGCGGCGCTGCCACTTCGAAGCCGGCAGACCACGTTTTTTTATTTGCTCTTTAATCCACTATGCTTAATGAGTACTGTCAAGATGGAACAGACTAAGGGAGAGGGAATTTAAGTGGTGGGACATACGTTCGTAACTGAAAGCGTAGTATTGCGAGGAATAGGTTCATTCCCCCGGCGGAACTCAGCCGTAAAGTCTTTCCATACTTGTCTGACGGATTTTGCCGAAGGTAGATCATCTTCTCCCTCACAGCCATTGAGGCCCCATACGATTCCCTTGGTAAAGTGTTTGAGAGTTTTCAGATCGTAAGCATCTCTGACGGGGTCTTTGTAGTTTTTAGTACAATAGCTATATATTCGTGCCGCGTACAGTTAGTATACGTAGAAGAATGAGACCAGCAGAGCTAGAGTGAAAGAGGACACCGGAAGACCATACTCAGCCCATATGTTCATAGCATCTTTGTATCGTTTCTTTGTTCCATCTTCAAGAGACTTGTGGACAGGTTTACCATCGATCCCCGTCTTATCCAACTCCGAACCTCGCTGTTCCGCTCGGTCGAAGAAGCCTTTCCGACCTTTCGCCATTGAACGTAAAAGTAGTAGGGCCCAGAGTAGAGGGAAACTCGTTCGGGCAAAGTACGCTTAGGAAGCGAGACAATCGATAAAAGCCTTGGAATGGAAATACACAGGGGATGAACGCTGTAGTGACGGCTGCAAACCACGCCCTAGCAAAATTTCCAGCCTCAACTACCAAGTAGAGGGGGAACGATGTCGCGAGGGAAGAGCGGCGTACTTATGTCACAGAGAACTAACCAACCCACGGTCGGCCTTCCACCAGGCGTTCGAACGACGTGGGCGGAGATTCATCATTGCCACGTAAGAGGGCAGCATAGGAAGTGCCTAACTATGCAGTTCGCGCGCATTAGAAAGGGGGCCGGGTTGGGATCCCCAAGCATCTCGAACGGGTCCCATCGTCTAAAGTTGACGAAAGTTGGTGTTGTGAAATGAAGAGGAAGAAAGAAGACCAAGTGCTCAGGTCGGCCTCAGGCAGCGCACAGTGATCGCTCAGGGAGCGGAAGGTGAGCCGAGGTGAGCAAAGCGGCGAGCAGCTAATCAAAAAGAGAAGACTGAGGACAGGTTTTTCGCTCGAGACTACCATAGTACTATACCCTAATTACCCTACTCTACTGTACCCAGCAGTAAGTGTTCTGTCACAATCAAATACCCTTTTCCCATGCCGCATCATCATAATAGTTTATCATATTCATCATATTCATCATGACCATCCATACAGACCATTAATCATCATAAACATTTTTCAAGTTCCCATTTAGATTTTTCCCGCTCTCGCTCCCTCTGAAGAAATAAAAATAGATGGCCATTTAAATCCACGGAATATCTTCGTCCTCGACACGGACACACGTCAGATAGCCCAGCCCGCCGCCCTCGCCATCGGCCAAGAGACGTAGATCCAGCTCGAGACAGTTGCGCGTGAGTGGCTTAACCAGGTCGCGCGCAATGTTCTTGACCTGGTCCATGCGCCGCTCGAAGCGCTTGAGCGTGTCGCGCGAGTACAGCGTGCCCGAGCTACTGCCACTCGCCGGGTAGCATTTGAGGAAGCGCTTGAGTTCGTCGTGGGCCAGGTAAGCTTGCGAGTTGGTCGACGAGATGAGCCGGTAGATGCGCGAGGGGCTTAAAGTGGGAGAGGGCGGTGGCGGGGGTTGTGGCTGTTGTTGCTGATGTGCCTGGTTAGGCGGGTTGGTGGTCGTAGCAGCAATATTAGTGGTAGCAGCAGCTGCTGCTGCTGCTACTTGAGGGGGACGACTACTCGGAGAATTCTTCAAAATTCCCCGGACCTCAGGCGTCGTGTTCTCGGCGAGCCACTGTCGGAAGAGTGACATGGCTAGCCAGCCGAGGTAATCATTGGCCGGGTTGACTCGTTCACCGCGCGATGAGCTAAGGGTGATGCGGAATAGCTTCGCCTCTACCTTGGCCTTGAGCTCTTCCAGCTCGTCCACCTTGTCTTCGATCAGGTCGATCACGGACTGCGGCACCTCGTACCCGCCTCCCCTTCCTGCTGCCACCCCTGAGCTCGGCGGCAGCTCGGTTGTCTGGAGATACGGATATGCCATCGGCCACTGGCCGACCACGTGAATCAGCGCCTCGGAGAAAATAATGCGCGACCGTGCCAAGTAACCGAGTTTCAGGTACGAGGGTGGGTACTTTGCAATCTGCTTGAACAACCGGCTGCCAAAGCGAAGCAGGTGGTGGTCGATTCGCGGGCCCGCCACAGGAAGCGCATCGTACATGTCGGCGATCGAAAGCAGCGCTTTGCACTCGGAATACGCTGACGCGATGTTGGTTGTGGAGAGATTGGGCGAGAAATTGTAGAAGATCCGGAACAGGTTGTCGTAGTCGCGGATCAGAGGCAGGCACTCCGCGGGCGATGGCTGTTGGGGCAGTTGGGCGGTTGACTGCGAGTGAGCGCCGTGGTGGCCGAGTGTGAGATTGGCCATAGAGCGGAAGAAGGACTGATGATGAGGTGATGCTTGTGGGTGGTGGGGCTGTGGTGGTCCAAGCGGAGGCGGCGGTTGGATTGAAGAAGCGAACATTCCACCGGGTGATGGGTCTTTCTGTACTAAAATGGGCTCGTCGTCCTCGTCTTCTATGTTCGACCAGTCAAGTTCATAGCGCCATCGCCTCCTCCTCGCCGCTGCTGCAACAGGGAGAGTCACCTGCTGCTCGGCGGCGGCATTTGGTCTTTGATCCTGGCTCTGGTCCTGGTTCTGGCTCACTTGGGAACCCTCTTCGCCAATGACGGTCAAGGTCTGTTCTGGCCGTGCTGGTGTCGTGGGCACAGGGCGTGCACGTGACCACTCATCACTCATGCCGGCTTCAAAGAAGCCCGAGAACTGAGCCAGAATGAGCCTGTGCAGCAGGTACCGCCTCTCCTGGGCCTCACACTCGATAACAATCTCTACGTCGCCCGTCTGCGCGAAGAAGGGGAACTCGTTTTGGGGAGCATGGCTTGACCCGCCGTGGTGGCTCCTGCCGCGGTGGTGGTGATGGATGTGGTGACCTCTGGATCGGGAAGCGCGCGAGGAGGCGGAAGGAGCGCGCCGTGAAGCGGCGGCAGTGACTTCCGCGTGCGACACCATTGCTGTGGGAACGTGCTCGACGGATAGCGACGGTGAATGGATCTGACTCATAGTCTGTCTATTCACGGCCACAGGCGCGTCATTGACGGAAGGGTCGAGGGAAGCGGTCAGTCTGCCGCAAATTCGTAACCTTTTGTAGATCAACGCTTCACTTGGTTCTCGCCTTGCGCCTGGCTCAGGAAGGGCCCGAAGCGAAGCGTGGCGCTGGGCGTGGGTGTGGGCGTGGCGCTGTCAGGGCGAGCGCCAGGCCACCTGAGTCAACCCAGGTAAGTTGAAAAATACAATGCTCGATGCTGCTAAGTTACTGCCTGGCCCACGAGGAAAGCGGTCACGTATATGTGTCTCTTGATATCGCAGCCGTCAGCGTGATCTCGTCGCAAAAAGACAAAGGATGGCATGCTTCGACTGGTGCAATCTGCGCCATTCGGGCAGCGCGACAACGTGACGGACTCTGCCTGACAGTAGTGGCGAAGTGGGATGCAGATCCCCGCCGGCCGTGTGCAGCTTCATGCAGGTCCTGAACCCTCTAGGCCAGTCACCCGACCACCCAGCGTAAGGGGCGATCTGACCCTCGTGGAGGCCGAACCATGACTCGTCAAAGAGACCCGCGCCAATGCAGCTGGCCTTTCTCACAATGGCATTGTCTCTACGTTTGTCGAATCATTGCCTGAGCTAGTCGCCAACATGCGACCTACTGGAAGTGAAGCCGCCAGCTTTCACATTGTTGTGGCGGCCACCCAAACAACAAGCGCGCTCATCGATCATCTTGTATTTTCAGCAGCACAGGTACCCTAATCATTCCTGTGGCCTTGTCCCGATTATATCCGGCCTGTCTACATGAATGGTAAACGACGACGACGACAAAAGTCAACGCTGAGCACACAACCAATTTTGGCAACGGGTCGTCAGTCGTCATCAGATTCAACAGCACTGCACGGGCGCCAAGCCTCCAAGTGTGCCACTCCCCTCACGCTATGCGATCAAGACTCGACAAGAAAAGGGATCTTATATCAGCTGAATATAAAAGTTTTAGAAGACGGCCGTGAGCCCGCTCTTGGACTGGCGCTTGCTGAAACGCTTGCGGCCTTTAAGCGATTCGGCGTCTCCGCCAGAATGTTGCTTGTGCAGGACGCCGCGACTGGCCTGGCTGTGGCCGCCGGTGGGAGGAGTGAGGTCAGTCGGCAGGTCGATGGTGCTAGGTTGGCTGGATAGAGCCGAGGAGGAGATGTTGAGGGAGTCGTCACCGCAGTACAGGGGAGTTCGCTCTTGCTGAGAGATGGCCAAATCACGCGATTTGACCAAGCTGTCAGCCCACTCCTGGGCCGAGGCCGCGGTAGCCGTCGGCTCTTTGGCATTGGCCTTGACGTCTTCAAAAACGAAATGACGGTCCCGCTACCACACCGGTCAGTACGCAAAGAGTGCAGATGGGCGAGGACGGCATACAGTATCCACAGTCCAGTGAGTAAATCCCTTGGCATCTGTGGCACTTGAATACTCGGTTCCTGGCGACAGGAGCTGGATGTCATGCTTGGCCCGCTTGTCGTCGCCTCCTGCAGCCGCAATGAGCAGTCGCCCACTCGAGGTAACCATAACCAGCATCTCCTTCTTCTTCTTATCGCCGCCGCCGAAGAAGCGTGACAGCTTACCGCCCTGGTTCGGGCTGCCAGACTGTTGTGAGACGCTGACTTGCAGATTGCCCAGCTTCAGAATTCTTTCGTTGTTCCTCGTCAGCACCGGCGACCACTCGATATCGAGTTGACTCGGCGGCGGTAGTTCAGTAATGACCCGGGGTGTAGGCTTGGGGTTGCTCGGAGGCAGCATTGTAGGGTTCGTGCTGTGGTTGATTGCAATGTCAGGAGGAAAACTGTCTTCCGAGGCATTGTTGTTGGTATTGGTATTGGTATTGGTGGTGTTATTGTTGTTATTGTTATTGTTGGTGTTGTTGTTGTTGTTGTTGGTGGTGGTGGTGGTGGTGGTGATGCTTGTATTGTTGTTATTGAGGTGGTTGTTGGTGCTGATACTGCTGCTGCCGTTGACTTGCTTTGGAGGCTTGGACTGGGGAATGAAAGCTCTCAACCGCGGGGCCGGCTGAGACCACAAGCCTTTGCCCCATTTGATGCCATCAAAGAAGGCATGGTTCTTGATGTGCTCAATTGTCAGTCTCCTTTGTGGATCGAGGACCAGGAGACGCTCGACCAGATCACGTGCCACATCTGGGAAGCCCCGTGGAAAGTCATACTCGAGCGCGACAATCTTCTGGAAGTTCAAATACTCATTGGCGGCTTTGAATGGAGGCCTGCCGGCCAGCAGCTGGTATATGATGCAGCCAAAGGCCCACAGGTCGCTAGCTTTGCACGCGTTCTTGTCCGTCAGCAGCTCCGGACTGACGTACTCGGCCGTGCCGACAAATGAGCTGGCTCTGTCGTCGGTCGGCGACGAGTCTTGCTCGAACGTGGTGCGGCCGGTCGTGCCTTTGGTCTGGCCCAAGAGCTTGGCAGTGCCGAAATCGGTGATCTTGATGTGCTTGTTGTCGTCGAGAAGCACGTTCTCCGGCTTGAGATCGCGGTGAATGACACCTCGGCTGTGCATGTACTCGATCGTGTTGAGGATCTGAGCTCCGTAGAATTGGGTGCACTCCTCGTCAAAGGTGCCCATGCGTTTGAGCACGCCCAGCAGCTCTCCGCCGGTGCACAGGTCGAGGACGAAGTACAACGACCTCTCGTCTTGGAAGGTGTAGTAGAGCCGCACCACGCCCGGATGGTCGGTCAGTCTGTTCAGCGTGTCGCGCTCAATGTTGACGTATTTGACCTTCTTCTCCTTGATGATGTGGCACTTGTCCAGCACCTTGACCGCGTAGTCTTTGTGAGTCTGTCTGTCCTGAGCCGCCAGTACGGTGCTGTAGGACCCTTCTCCCAGTGTCTGGCCAAAGTTGAAATCCTTAACCCCCTTTTTAACCGACCTGACCACCGGCTTGCCCTCGGCATCAAAGCCCCGCTGTGTGCTCGTGGCTGCACCACGCTCCTGCCATTCTTCGCTGCTTGCCAGCGGACCGCCCTCGATGTTGTATGGCGAGCTCGACAGCGCAGTCTGCGACGTCATCGGGGTCGTTGACGGAGCCGCCCTTACAGACGACGTCTTGGCCACCCGTGTCGATCCCATGCCTCGTGATGATCGTCGTGGGGGAGCATTGGCCGCCGCTGGGTACTGGCCGTAACCATATGATCTTTCACTGTGGCCTTCGTCTCGTGAGGGCACGCCGGGCTGGTCACCTAGCACAACTCGCTTCGAGGCAGAGCGGTGAGGAATGGTGGCCGCCTGAGCTGAGTCGGTGCTGCGCATGCGGTAGGAGGTCTGGCGCGATAAGCCGTTGCTGGCGCTGCCGTTAACGGGCACCTGCGTGTAGTACATTGATGCCGGCCGTGTTCCGCTCGATCTCTGGTCGTGCAGCTTCTGAGGCATCATCGACGGATACTGCGGGAACTGGGCTTGCTGCTGGTCTTGGTAGGTGACAGCCATCGGATGCTGGGCCCGCGGGCGGTCGGGCGGCCGCTGCTGGTAGGAGGGCAGCATCGGGGCTGAAGATTGCGCAGCTTCCTGTGGCGGGGTCGGTAGCGGTGAAACCGGACTTTGGCTTCCTCGAATGAAACCGGAGGCGTAATCCTGCTGGGCATCGAAGTTGTTCAGAGGCGAGTCGGACGGCAGGGGCATGTTTTGTGTCTGTGGCTGAAGCACCCTCTCAGGCGAGCTTTCATCCGGATTCGCGATTCGGAGCGGGCCCAGGGACAGGTCGGCCATGTTGATCGATGGATCGGGGGGCCTCACCAATAATGAAACGGGAATGCCTGCAGGATGACGTTCAGCACGAGCCGGAGAGGCAGACGAGATCCTCGGATAATGTCGTTGAATTGAGTAAAGCCACCAGCCACTGCATCATCCAAACTCAATGGATTGGCTTTGAGGGGATGCGGGGCGAGGCGGAGGCAATGCTTCAAGCGACGTCGGTGTCTTGTGGGCAGCAGCGGGCGCTAGGGAGCGGCCGTTGGAGCCTCGGTCAATGGTGAGAAGAAGGGAAGGAGAAGGAGATAGAGAAGCAGACGAAGAAAAGAAGCTGCAGCCAGAGAACCGGCAAGTGGATGAAGGGCGAGCAGACAACAGCCGCCGCCGGCAGTGGTGACAATGTGCGCGATGTGGCCGATCGCTTGGGCGACTGACCGCTGCCCCAAGGGTTACGGCCACTAAGCCAACGCCGTCGATTTTGCTGCTTTGATTCTTCGCTTCCGCGCCGGCCTTCTGCGTCCCACAATTCTGACTCGAACCAGATGAGGAGATACAGTCGTGATATCTGCTGTATGTTTGAGACTAATGAATGTGCCCTGCAGCTCTCAGAGGGCAGCGTCGTCCAGTAGCGCCACTAGCAATCCGGAATGGTGGGCAGTGTTGAGCCGGCCCATAGGTGACCAGCATAGCCTATAACCATTCTTTATTCCCACTGCTAAACTCTGCCGATACAGCAATGGCAGTCTAATGCAAAACACTGATGATGAGATCCCGGTGTCTAGAGCAGACTTTTGCAGAAATTAACAGCGAGATCAGCAGCTGAAGTGGCCTACAGTAGCAGCACAATCATACTCTTAACTCAAAAAATACACCAGTGATGGAGGAGCAGACCCCATTACCCGAAAAGGTAAGTGCAATTGAATGAGACAATAAATGAGGAAGTGAGAGAATGAAAGAAATAGGAAGGAAGAGAGAGAGAGAGGGAAACAAAAGAGAGAAGGAAAAAAAAAGAGAAGAAAAAAAAGAGAGAGAGAGAGTGTGTGTGTGTAAAGAAGGCGCGACCATGGCGGCGGTGCCTGGTAATGCTGACCGACAGACAGGAAGCTGAACAGCAACACGATACACAGACACAGCAAACGTCGACTACCAGATCATTGTTTGCTTGAACCTCCTCCAACCTGCATCATGATCCGCCTTCCCCCCACAGGAATATCTCTCTCTGACAGTGACATCGACTTTCATCTACAGCAGATCGACATCTACCATGGCCTCCTCAAGCAGGGCTTCAAGAAGAAAGAGATTCTACGTTACTTCGATGAGCACCAGGCTACGCAAAATCCGTCACCTAGACCCTGCAGTAGCCTCGGTTCGCCCAGTCTGACCACCGTCGAACTGGCAGCGAGACGCCACAGCTCCAGAGACCGTTCGCCCGATGGCCAAGGTGTTGACGACGTGCCGTCATGGACCCTACCCAACCACCATTCTATCACTCAAGCGCATCGACATGCCCCTCGCCAGAGCTCTCTTTTACGTTTTGCCCAAGTCGTCTCCTCTTCAAGCCCACCAGACCGAACAGAACCAGCGAGTGACACACACTCCGAGAACCAACCTGAGGCCTCAGAGTCCCAGCTAGTCAGCATCATCTCTCGGCTACACCTGAGTCTACGGACTGATGTCGGGTCTTGTGCCAATAGCCCTCGCTCGATCCCGCGTCGATGGGCTGAAGCCGAGCCGTTTGTGCCTGCCAGCCAGAGAGAGTCATCTTCTAGATCCAGTCTTGTCAACGATGCCAGAGACCTGTCTCTCCCTCATCGAGCGGACACACCACAGCTCGACCAGATGAGCAGCAGCATGCCAAGCTCTCCACCCACTATGTCCACTGTGAACCAGGATGAGCCTGCTTTGTTGCCAATACCCTCATCCCCAACGCTGCCTCCAATGCCAGCCGACCCCGTGAACATTGATCAACAGCATAGAGGTGTGCGCACAGAAGCTCGGGTGCGCGGCCGTCTGCACCTAGAATTGGCTTCTTTCCCCGTGTACAACGATGGCTTACCCGTAGTTGACCAACCGCAGACTCCGGCTGACCTGTCCAGACGCCTCGTTGTCACGGAGGAGGGTGCTGCGTACACGGCACCACCCGGAGCTTTGTACACGGCTTCTCCCACCCGGCGATCGCGTCTGACTGTGACACAAGGTGAAATCGACTACGGTGACCAAAGCCCAGTGGCTCTGGCTATGGATTCTAGAGAAAGACGGACTCGCGAGCTCATGCGGGGTGTTCGTGCCGAGAGGATGAGATTGCAGCGACAGCTCCAACGCGACCGGGACGTAATTGCTCGAGGTCTGGATGGCGGCGTCGAAGCGAGCGATAGAGATGACCCAGGCCCGACCACGATCCCAGACTTCTGGCGAGATGATTTCGAGGGCGACAGAGTCGGAGATGAGAACTGGGAAGGCCAGGGAACTGTGGGCTGGCTACGCGAGGAATAGGGCTAGACTAACTACCAGACCCATGGTCCATTCCATGAGATAAGCATGGATCAATGATCCAGTAACTAGTAACTACGAACGGTAGTTGGTGACTATCAAAACTGTGAGTGTGATAGTAAGTAATCCAACAGAATTGAGCGCGCTATGTTCCTCAGTATGTACGAACAGGATTGAGAGGCTAACAGTTCTGGACATTGTTCGCCCGCTGGTCAAAAAGAATAACAGATATCACCGACCCTACCACCCCAGGTGGTCCTCTACTATAAACTCCGTGCTAATATTGTCTCGTTGCTTGGATCAAGTGCCACATGCCGTGCCTCAAGACGGTCCAAGGCGGAGAAAGGGCCAAGTGCTTGAATTCATTGTTGGCTCTTGTAACGCAAGAGCCAGCCACGCCGTGATTCCACCGTCCCATACACACATACTGCCGAGACATCAACGGAAAAGCAGTGCAGCGATTCTGATCGCCACCATCAATCGAACTCCTGCTGTTGGAGTATTGTCGTTGAAAACAAGCCTGCCGTCCAATTCGTCTCCACGATTCTGTCGAGGTGGCCATTCCAGAGATACTGCATGCCGACTTCCTTGACCTGTTTCACTGAGAAGGAGCTGAGCTCGGGGCAAACCTCGGGCAGCTCCTGCAGCAGGGCCGCGCCTTCAGCACTCAAGTGCCCAGCTCCCACGGACCAGGAGCTCACGGCGATCAGCCAGATCCAGATGAAGCACTGCCGCACCTCACTCCGCGTGGGGATCTTCATGGCGCGAACGGCGTGGGTAAGCATGAGGCCGAAGCTGTAGTAGAGACAGACTTTATGTCCTCTGCCAACGGCACTCAGGTGCACGTAGCGGATCAGCCCCAGGCAGATGGCTTTCTCCAGCGACGGTCCGTCTGGGCTGTCAGGCTCGCCGAGCGGGAGATCGGAAGCGAGGAAACTGTGGAAATGCTCGGCGGTCATGTCGTTGTCGGCGCGCTCGTCGTCGCTTGGGCAGTATGCCGCCGGTCTGGAAGAGGCTGCTGTGGTGGCAATCCGTATAATGAATCGAGAGAGGCACAGGCTCAGGAAACCGGTGTGTGCAAGGGCTTGGAAGCCAGGAGGCAGCACGCCGACGGACGTCGGAGGTGGCTGTGGGTTTGGCAGGTGCAGTATTTGGGTGGTATCATTGTGATAGTCAGTTTCCCAGAGATTAATTGTGCTACCACCAGGGGTGTAAAGAACGGCGTTGGCCAGCAGAGCCTGGGCAACCATGGCTTTGATCCACGGGTTGGTCTTGAGCTTCCTTATGCCGCCTCGGATCTCGACCATCGAGGCAACCCGGAAGAGATGCATCTTGTGTGCAGCAGTGTTGCCGGTGGCGTCTTCAACTAGTGCCAAGAAGAAGATGGTCAGGATGGCATTGTCATCCGCTGTGGCATCTGGTCGAGCCAGCCTAGCGCGTAGTCGTGATATTGCAATATACTTGTGTTCGAGCACGGCTTTCTGGTCCGCCACGTTGTTGGTGTTGGTGTTGGTGGTGTTGTACGGCAGGAATGCTTGTCGGCAAGGGTCATAAGTCGTGGCCTGTGCAAGTAGATGCATCCCCGCGGCTACGGCATGCACCAAGTCTGGGAATTGGGCCAGGTGATCGAGCATCCATCGTCCGTAGACGTTTGTCCTTCCAAACACTCGCGAGACGGAAGCAGTGAGTGGTGTAATGACAGTGACGAGAAATTGGATCGCGGGTCGTGGGTCGTGCACGGACGACAACACCTCGTCGTCCTTTGTTCGGGCCAAATTGAACGGATCAACGCGAATTGTGTTCATCCACGACCACGGAGTTGATAATCCTGGTCTTCTCGACTGGGTGAGGGAACTGTGGTCTGGTTGGGTATAAATCACGGCTTGACCCTTCCTATTCACTTCATATTTGTTAGTGAATCCCGCCGTCGTGGTAGCATTAGTCCTCGTCATCGCATGCGCCAGACTTAGACATTGTCGGGCTCGACGCTTGTGAGCGGAGATCTTGCCAGCGTGGCTCCGTATTTCTGCGATCTGGCGCTCATACGCCTTTCGTGACTCTCTCTCCTCCTTTGTCGTAACTACAAAGGTCACAGCCACACCCATCTCCACGAAGTCCGCAGGATTGATGTGGACATGGGATCAAACTTGAAGTTTAAGTCTGGCTTCGAAAAGCATCATATTATTACAGTAGTTAGTATGATAGCCCAGACTTTGTCGTTGGTAAGCATCCTTTCTTCGCCCCCAGATGTACAGTTGGACCAATGAATGGAGTGAAGTACGGCCGCACCTTTCTTGAATAGGAAACGTGTTGGCGTGCGAGTCGCCAACTCCACCGAGTCAGTCTCCACTGCAGCCTGAAGCCTGGAGCAAGGCGTGCTAATACTTTCTAGTTCGAGGAGTCGTCGTTCGAAAAGGCGAAAGATGAATGAGTCAGAGTTCAAGATGCAGGTATAGTGAAGGGAAGAACATAGCAAGGTAACAGACCAAGGACAATATCTACCTCTCTCACACTTTCTTGAAGTAATTTCCCAGCGTATTCTTCTGGGGGCTCTTCTCCTGCAGCTTCTGCTTCTTCGCCCTCGGTTGCCCGTCATTCTCCCCTCCCCTCTCTGCTTTCTTCCCTACTTTTAGCAGTGCCATCAACTCCTCAAAGGCCTCGGTTGGGACAATCCCACCACTCGCCTCCTTATGGCCTCTCGCAAAGTTCTCACCCATCCTGTCGCGTAGTCCATCCGTCGAGAGGCCTGCTGCGGCCTCCAGGCTCTCGATGATGTTGACAGGAGTGACTCGATTGCGTGCACAGCGGGCTATTCGGCAAGAGAAGTTGACCTTGCCAGGCAGGTATCCAAAATTGGCGCATAACACGATCTCGAGAGCCTTGGAGTTGAGATGGCCAGCCCAGCGTGTGGCGATGACAGGATGAACCTGTGCTTTGCTGCTAATGCGTAGAACCGCAATGCGCCCGTCTTGGCTAAACTTAGGGGGCGTGTGCGTGTTCAGCTCGACTTCTTCATTGATTTCAAACCGGGCGGATTGCAGCCCGCCGTTACTGAGGATGTCTTTAGGGGAGGAAGACGCAAGGAGGGCTTCCCAGGCGGTGATGACGTCGTACTTGGCGGTACGTCGGGGTGCATTGATGAGGGAAACAGCGTCGTTGATTGACTTTCTGGTGAACACTTTGAAAGCAGAGTCCATGGAGGGGAACGGGGGCAGCCATTTGAGGGTGTTGCCCAGGTCGCCGTGGGTGCCGATACAAGCAAGGTAAGAACATGATTCTTCGATGCCCGTAGCTAGAGGCTTACAAATTGTGTAGGCCAGGAGGGAGGTGGTGGCCACGGGTGGATACTGGCAGGCAGATACTACCTGAGCGGCCGCTGGGAACTCATGCGAGAAGTGGTGGTCGACGATGAGAGACTTGGTAGTGGCGCAGTCGATTACGGGAGGAGCACTGCGTGAGCCTTGATCGAGGATGATGATGAAGGCGGGTGTTTTGGCTGCCATGGCGATGCGTTCATCTTCTTCATGGATGTTGGAGCCTTTCTGGACGAGATGAATGTCGATGAGAGCTGGATCAAGGCCGAGAGAGATCAGTGTGCGGTGTAGAATGACGCCTGCAGAGAGACCATCGGCATCCTTGTCGGGCACGAGCAAGACCTTGTTGCTGCTAGAAGCGGCTTCTTTGATGAATGTTCGGGCCTCTTGCAAAGCCGTTTCTGGAGCAGGCCAGATCATATGGCCATTCTCGTCCCGCCTAAACTCCACATCGCAGTAGTCAGGCACTTTGGGACGTCGCTTGGCTGATGCCATTGTTGCCTTTTTGCTGGCCATTGACCAGCTATAGCCATATCCACGGCTGACGGCTACATTGACCCGGGCCGGGCCAGCAAATGAGAGCCAGACTCTGGATTTCGTATTGCATCCATTCAATATTCCGGCCCTTGATGGGAGTATCATCTATCCTAGGCCATCGTATTCCTCACAGTACACATGCTTCCATCGCACACACCCGCCCAGAAGACGTTCTCCCATTATCGACAACGTCAATTCAGTGTGGCCGTAGATAAGTGGAAAAGGTACTGGTACACTGGCCAATGAGCCGCCTCTTCTCCGCCGCAAGCTCCGTAATGACGTTCCGACCCAGACCAGACGCGCCTGCCAACAACGCGTTTTGTTACATCCGACAATTGCGCAAAACTCTCACCGCGGAAGGCCTCACAACCCACAACCATAACTCACGACGTACTGGTCACGACCCACGATTGTCGGTCTGCTGCTGCTACCCACGACCCTTTTGCATTGACATGACCGTTTCGCCCTCTTATATGGTGTAATGCAGTAACGATCCGCCCATCTCCTCTCCCAGATGAGCGCGACTTCCTGTTACGTGCACACCGCTCCGCCATCATGTACCTTCCTCGCTCTCTGATTTCGCACCTATACAATCATCTCCTCAAAACACATCACCCCACCTCACCACCAGTCGTCATTCTATCGTCTCTTGACACCGATGCAATCTGCGCATGCCGAATCCTCACTGCTCTGCTCAAGCGCGACTACATCCCACACACGATACAGCCCGTGTCCGGATATGCAGGTCTCACCAAGGCTGGCGATGACATTGTCCGGCCTATGAAAACGTCAGAGGGCGGTAGCGGAGGTGTAGTCGTGTGTTTGGGCGTTGGCGGGCTTGTAGACCTTGCCGCCCTACTCGGAGTGGAAGATGAAAGCGAAGGGCCAGATGCGTTCGGCGGCATTGATGTGTGGGTTCTAGACGCCCGAAGGCCATGGAACTTGTCCAATGTCTTTGGCGGACTGCCAGAAACGGTACTTCTGCCACAGTTGGACCTTGATACTCCTCGACGGATCCCAGGTGTGGACAGAGGATGCATCCAAAGGTCATACAAGCCCGGGAGAGGCGGTATTGTTGTTTTCGATGATGGTGACATAGCGGACGAGCTTGGTGCTGAAAGAGACGCGTTCTGTGCGCTAGCAGATATGCCTGAAGTCGATGATGATAGCAATGATGACGACGATGACGATGATGACCACTGGGACGAGGAAGCAGAGGGTGGTGACGACTCAGGCAGGGATGACAATCCTTCGAATTCAAAGAAGCGGAAATCGTGGCCTGACCGTGAGCAAGGCGATGGGGCTCGTGATGGGGACGACGAGCCTCCGCGCCAGAGACGACGCAGCAATTCAGGCTCCTCGATAGCCTCATCTGAACGTGACCGCACTCCGCCCTCATCTCAGCCAACCTCCTCTCCTCAGCCAACGCTACGGAAAGAACCAACAGCGAAGCAACTTCGTCGCAAACTTGTCAGTCTCCGCAGGTCCCATGAGCGAGTGCTCCAACAGTACTACTCCCTCGGCACCTCATATTCTGAACCTATATCTTCTCTTGCGTATTCCCTTGCTTCTGAGCTTGGCCGCGAAGACAACGATCTCCTATGGTTGGCCATCATTGGCGTAACTTCCCTTGAACTGAACGGCCAGACGTACACCGGCCTTGGCACAATCCAGCCAGCGGTTCCAGAAGGACCACACAAGTACCACAGATCATGGAAAGCTACACGGTCGTCTCGCACATATGCCCTACTGCGAGACGAAGTACGGAGATTGAACCCTCTACCGCCGACAGTCTCGCCATCCGGATCACCACTGTATTCGGCGGCGACCTCACAACGCGAATCTACCATCCGCCTGTCCCCTGATCCACGCTTCGTGCTTCTGCGTCACTGGTCACTCTACGACAGTATGCTATACTCCCCATACGTGGCAGCGCGGTTGCATGTCTGGAACGAATCTGGTCAAAAGCGCCTCCACAAGCTGCTGGCAAAGATGGGCGTGAGTCTGACGCAGTGCAAGCAAACGTATACGCACATGGACATCGGCCTCAAAAAAAGCGTCAGAGAGCAGTTACTCAAATACGCAGGTGTATACGGCCTCGACGGTGTCATACCGGTCGGTAGCGGTCAAGCAAGCTACGAACAGGAAGGTTGGAGCTTTGTGAGAACGTGGGGCTGGAAGGCCCAGTTGAATGCTACGGATGTGGGTGTGGTGCTTGGCGCTATTTTGGACTTGGCCAGTCCGTCACCTATGCCTATAAAGGCGACCAACATAGGATCCACACAACAGACTGAGACAGAAGAGGTACCCGACCGTTCGGAGGCTCTAATACCTCGCTTCTTCGCGGCATATGACGCCCTAGCGCCAAATCAGCCACTAAGGCTGCTCGAAGCCATACCCAAGGCACAAGATTTGGTGAGAGCCATACATCGCACCGGAAGTTCGTTGCTGGTCAAGCATCAAATACGCCATCTGCGAGCCTTCAGAATGGGCGTGGTCAAGGACGGCCCAGATTTGTCCGTGTTTGCCAATAGTCCTAGTGCACTAGTCAAACTGGCCTTGTGGGTCGGCCAAGCGGTAGGTGTGCATGAGAGGGACAAGAAGGGTGTCGACGAGGCGACACCACTTGTCCTAGCCGCGCTGGATGAGCACCGAGGCACCTACATTGTCGTCGGTACCGGCGGTGGCGTCGGTTCGGGACTAGATATCGAAGCGAGAAAAGAGAAAGAAGAGAAGAAAGCAAAGAAGAAGGCTGAGAAAGAAGCCAAAGAAAAGGCCAAAGAAGAGAAGAGGGCTGCCAAGGCTGCAGAGAGGGCAGTGCGGGAGCTGGATGGCGAAGATAGTGCAGAAGAATCTGAGAGTGAAGAAGAAGATGACGATGACAGCAGTGATGACGAAGACAACCAAACGCAGGCCAAAATGTCTAAGAGAGGCTACGGGCATAACAGATTTGGCCTAGCTTTTCAAGAGGTCGTGGAGGAGACTAATGCAAGAGTCAAGATTGACTCATTTGACCATTGTGTTGTGGAAGTGAAGAAGGAGGACTTAGGAGGCTTCCTCGAAGGCTTGAGTCTGAAGAGCGTCGTCGGGAGATAAAGCATGATAGTCCATTTCTGCTGATTGATGCCTGAGTTTCACGTGTGTTTGCACAGCGAGGTGCAGCTAACGGCCGTACCATAGTAAAACAGAAGGGCAGCTAAGTTGGCATATAGACAGTTTGTTGCATGCAAACACATGTTCAACTCAAATCATCAGCCTTTCCGGAACTCATTTTTGCGTCCACATGGCCACGTTGCGATTTTGTATTTTGTCACTGGCGACGCTCTCATAATCCTCATCACTGCTCATTGCTCACTTCGAGTCTGCCCTGTGTTGGCAACCGCTACGATTTTAGGATGGCTGCTATGAGTATACCCGTGTAATCACAGAGCATGCTATCCGAGGCTTGTTGAAGAAAAACCGAGGAAAGCTATAACCCGCACTAGACCACCACAATGTCGTCAGTAGATGACCAGCCCAACTCTGAACTGGTTAGATCGAAACATTGAAACATGAACCTGGGGAAAGCATTGCGCGGGGAGGGCGATTGGCATGTGTAACCGACATCCCCTGCATTCCTTTCTTACCTTTCGCGTCAACCTCTATCCAATCATGTGTATTATGCTCTGCCCCTGTTGTTGATTTTTTTTAGCCACCCCGGGACTCCAGGTTTACCGGAACTTACCTTTTCTCCCACCACACTGACTCGCATACCCCCCCTCCACAATGGTTTGTGATGGCGGCATCGATTTAACCAATTTGGGAAGAAGACAAGGAGAGTAACCTATTCAACAATTTCTGGGCCGCGGCGCGTGCTTGAAGAGATATGTCCCAACTAGGCCTCAATCTGGCTTGTGCACTTGCTTGTAATCATGTGTTATACTCTGTAAGTCATGTTCGTTTCTATATCTTGTGGTGATGCGACGGATGCCATGACTGCCACGGGCAAAGCAGCCGGGGTAAGTCAAAGATGGGACTGAGGTTTCGATATTGGGGTTTCGCTCTGTTTTTCCTACCGTTGGTCTCCGCGGCGGTGCGAGACATCCTTTCTATTCTTCGGCTGCATAATGAACTGTCTACCTTTGCCTCGTACATCGAACAATACCCCGGCCTTATGGACACCTTGAACAATGGCGTATTCACAGGTTCGCCATAGAGTCATGTGTGTTTCGATCATAGAAGCTGATGTGAATAGTTCTTGCACCCACCAATGATGCGCTGAGCACCTTTGCGCAGCAGTGGCCCCAGCAGGCCAATGACTCTTTACAGTTGTTTCATCTGCTCCAATACCACATAGTCCAGGATGCTCACCCATCAGCTACTTTCGGAATCAGACCATTGTTTCCAGCCACATTGCTCACCGATGCCTCCTACGCCAATGTGACCGGTGGCCAGGTCGTGGAGTTGACAAAAGTGAATGGATCACCAGCTATTGTATCAGGCCTCAAATCTGTGTCACCGATTGCCACTCCTGACATTGTCTTTGTCGGCGGTGTGATGCACTCAATTTCAAACGTCCTCACAATCCCTGTCAGCTTTCCTGCAACAGCCATGGTAGCTGGTCTGGAACATCTCGTCGCCCTGCTCAGCGAAGGTCGCTGGCTCAACCCGGACGACCCTGCTGTCACAGCCGTCGAGACCATGTCCGACTTGACCGTGTTTGCACCTAACAGCCCTGAATTCGGAGCCTCGTATACCGGGTGGAACGGGCTGAACGAGAGTGATCTTTCGTCCATCTTCGAGTACTCAGTCGTTCAGAAATACCCCGTCGGCTACAGCACCAGCAGATCCCTCAGCAATAATACAAAGCTACCCACTCTGCTGTGGCCGAGCAAGAGTTTGTCCGTAACCATTACCCAACTGGGCACTGCTCTCTATGTCGACGCCGCCGAGATCATCGCCAGGGACTACATCTGTTCCAACGGCGTCATGCAAGTCATCAACCAGCCACTCAATCCAAACTCCACCAATTCTCGACCCAGCGCCGTCCTCGACACCTCGACGACATCGGCCTCCAGCTCGGTGCCACATAGCGGCATCAGCACCGCCACGGCCGCGGGGATCGGCATCGCACTTGGTGCCTTGCTTTTCGGCATGGTCATTGCTACGGCCGTGGTGGCGAGAAAGAGAAAGAGGGACAAGATGATCGGGACCTCACGCCGGTCGGATGCCTCGCCTTTTGTGCGTCAGCTTCCCCCCATGACGGAGCCACGACGATACGAGTGGGAAAAAAATCCTTTTCCCCTTAGAATCCACCACCAGGACCAACAGTGCTAACAACAAAAACGACAACCGTCGGACAACGGGAGTTCGCAGGAGAGATATCGGCCCGCTATCACGTTCGTTCCGGGAACGAAACCTTGAATCTAGATCTGAGAAGAGATTAATTTACAACAAGTGATATAGACATGTGTAGATGACGATGATACGTTCGTTATGTATAACATTGTAAGCATAGAAAGAAGACAACCTTTAACGGGTTAATAGGTGGACATTTCTTTTTGAAAAAAAGAAAATGTTAAGTGGGGTTGATGTTAATCCGCTTAGAGCCCAGGCAACCCTTGGACACCCCCTATATCATCGAACAGGGTATCAAGAGCGACGCCCTTCGCTTCCAACAGCGTCTTCAACTCAGTGAGAGCTTTACGCCGCTGCTGCTCGTCAACTATGACCCCTCCTCCGCCTCCTCCGCCTCCTTCTCTTCCTGGTCTACTCGTTTCAAACTGTACAATTTCAATCCATCGGTAGAACACGTCTCGGCATTTGAGGTCGACGAGTGCCTGCTTGAAGCGTTCGACTTTGGGGTCGTCTGGTTCTTGTGCTTGTGCTTGTACTTGTGCTTGTGCTTCTGCTTGCTGGGTTGTTGCTGACTCTATTCCTTCGCTTCCTGTTGCTCCTGTAGCGCCGCCCCGTGTGTTTGTGTCTGAGTTTGGTCGCCAGATTAGCCACTGAGCACCATAGTAGACGAAGACGCAGCCGTCTATGTCATTGAGGTCGAGACGCGGGCGTTCTTCTGATGTTGATGGCGACGACTCAGTAACAATAGCGAGCCGGTGCGCGTCGAGGATGGCACGGAAATCGAGATCGTAGTCCTTGTCGAGGAGCAGGTAGCCCGTCTTGCTGAGCTTGCTGGGGGCCATTGCCGGGCTGGATTTGAATTTTAATGTACCGATTTCGTCACTATTCCAGGGTGTGGTTCGTTCCTTTCCAGAGCTTTTGCTTTTACTGGAAGCGGTACTTCTTGCCGATGTTTGTGAGGATAGCTGGGTTTGTTGCTGTTGTTGGTCATCCTCCGACCGAGGCTGTACAAAGAGTGGCCCATCCCACTTCCTTCCCCGTCGTACAATCACTTCTACATCGCGGAAGCCAAGCGTCCACCGCCACTCGACGGGTCCGGCGAAGCGGGATCTGACGCTGCCGAAGAGGAATTCGCGTGGCCAGGACCCCAGCAGGGAGAAGAGCGCGTAGTCGGCGAAAAGCAGGAATGTACGTTCAAAGACCGTGCCTATCAGACTGGTCGTGGACTCTTGTGCCACGTTGACTTTATAGGGTGAGTCGTAGCCGAAGATGGCGCTGATTTGCTGGACATAAGTCGGGATGGCATAGTAGATGCGCACGCAGAGACCGAGGATGATGAGCAGGTTGAGCAGGCAGGGAACGAGGAAGACGTAGCGTTTTAAGTCTGTAGGAGTGCGGTCCAGGTGGGTGAGGAAGACGTGGTCGTGTGGCAGCGTGGACAGAAAAGGGTAGAGGGACGGAGCGGCAGGGGTAAAGGGCTCGGGTAGGGCCGAGCCGAGGGGGGCTATGGAGGCTTGAACAGTAGAGGGGTTCTTGTCGGAACCCGCTGTCTTCTGTTTTGTCGGCACAGACGCGGCCTTGAGCTGTCGCTTGCCACCTGTTCGCGCCATTGGGGATGAGGGTAACAACGCAGCAATCAAAGTTCTTTTCTTTTGATCTTCTTGCCGTTATAGCATCAACATTCTCACTGGTCAAGACAGTTAATACTAAAGATTAAGTGATTTATTTCTATGGTCAAGATTTCAGGCAGCCTTCTTTGGTGTACTGGGCGGAAAATGAATAAAAATTGTTGGTGGGCAATAAGTAATTATAGGTTAACAGCACTGTCACTAAGCATAACTTTGATTTTAACTACAGTAGCTAACTAGTTAGTATGCCTATGTTTAGGTTAGGGTGACGTACCTGACAAGCCCACCAAAGTGCCTAGCCTGGTTGCTATAAGTTCGTACTGTAGCCTATTAATCAAAGGCCTAATACAGGGGGACACTTTAGAAGGGCCTCCGAGGGGAAGATTCAGGGGGAGTTCAGGGCGATGGTGCGACCTAACTAGTCTCCTCCTGGGCCACCTGTGACGCCTAGAAGGCCACCTATGTAGAGTATTATATGTTTAGTGGAGGGCATAACAATCTCAATTGCAGCAGGAGGCTGCGATAGGGTTTACTTCAGGGGCTTTGGTTAGGGGATAAGAAATAAGGGGCGTGAATAAGACGGTCAGGCGGTCTTGGGGGGAGGCCTGGAGGAACATCGGGGGTGAACACGCTAGACCTGATCTGATATAATGGGCCCTTCCTCATCATACCGTATTTGTAATAACTGTAAATTGAAACCACCGCTTCATATTTTCAACCTCAGCGCAGCTCAGGTTTGTTAGACTACAAACAATCTCGTGACATTGAAAATGGTTTAGTGCTATGAGGAGATGGACTGATTCGTCCTAGAGTGTCTAATGATACTCCCTGTTTTATTTTTGCCTAAAGATTGACATAGTCCGAGTCTCTAACGGTGCGGTCTTCATGGCCAGTACTTCTCAGAGATTGGTAAGCTTCAATCCTGACTTTCCCGACCCTTTAATATCTACTAGTGACTGATGGAGAGATTAGCAGGAAACGAGTGTTGGGAGGGAGTGTTCTTCCGGCACAAGACGGTAAATATCTCCGAGGGTACTATCGCATGTGGCTTTATACACGGCATATCACGGAGAATCGATGCTGGAAATTCGTTTTCAGTCGATCCTGGATCTAGATGGAGTACGGAAATCTACAGCTGTGCTTCCGCAGCACGAGCTGATATCAAAACAATCTCTTTCCGTTATAGTGGTGCCATGGAATTAAAGGGACTTACAGTTGAGAGTATTAATGACAAAATGTACGCCAATTCATCCGAAGAACCAGTTTGGGCTGGCCGAATCTTCACCATTTGCTACTAGCATCGATCTAAGTGCTCCTGCCCTTAAACTGTCCACCGACGAGGTTAGTATTCCCACGATAGACCTGGAACTAAGTGAGACAACGGAGGCCGATCAGCGATCGCAACTAATAAGCCACAGGGCCCCGACTCATGGTTCCGATTCCTTGGAGTCCAGGTAAAATCGGGAGTCGATACCTGCTTAATAAAATGGTATCTCTTTTTCTATGAATTTGGTGGCTGTTTGCTTATCGACTAATCTAGGCCTGTCAGGCCTGGAACGCCAGTAGGCCAGGAACCCCAAAACCCTAAAAAGACCGGGAATCCTGCCAACCCAGGAAAGATTCAGGCGCTCCAATATATATCTGTGTGTCATTCATGACAAGCCAGTTTCCTCGCGTGATCAGCCTCAAACCCGCGTTTTCTGATCAGCAGCTCGCCAGATTCACCTGAATCGCCAGATTCAGCAATATCTAGGCGTCAGATCGATAGCTTGCAGGAAGTGCAAGGCCAAGAGGCATGGGTATTAGGCAAGAGGACGGA
Organism: Chaetothyriales sp. CBS 134916; assembly: GCA_003709845.1. Classification (NCBI taxonomy): domain Eukaryota; kingdom Fungi; phylum Ascomycota; class Eurotiomycetes; order Chaetothyriales; family Domatiomycetaceae; genus Domatiomyces; species Domatiomyces globalis. Next base: position 31,835 of record QQXO01000121.1, on the reverse strand, counting down.
GAATAGTCACTCTCTCATAATAACTACATAATAATGTATCGGTACCACGCCGAGCTCATCCCTTAGCAGATAATCAGAGCACTTTTACTCACACCGATCTATCACATCTCCAATATCATCGAATCTATGCTGATATGCAGTGGTTCTTGGCTACAGAAATTAGGAAAGCGGAGGCCGCAAAATATAGTAGACTAGGTCAGGTGAAGCGGAGTGCCGTTGATATCCGTAGAGGGTTTGTAGGCCGTCCACCTACCATCGACAGTAAACATCAAATGCTTCGTAAGAGAGTGGAGGTAGCGAGGTAGCTGATGAATCCAGTCATCACATCTAAAAGAAATCGTCGTGTACAGCTGACAGATGACGAGTCAAATGACGCGGCATTGTATACTGCACCTGATATTCAGTTCTGCCGGGATCATTGTCGTGGCGGAGTTGACGATGGTGACCAAGAATTTGTATCAGTTGGTGTCTACCTAATTAGGTATAGCGCCGTAAAAATGAGTGAAAAATGATCTGATTGGCTGGCGAGAAATGAGTGTTGTGCGATCATCGAGTCGGATGTCGACCTGGACGTCGATTTGGACGTCGATTTGGACGATTTGAGAGTGATGGAAAGAAACCATTGTTTGATATATCAACAAAAATTGCTTATAAGGGACGTTCTTGGCGGTCTTGGCGCCTCTCGATTACGTGCCGATCACGTGCCGATCACGTGTGTTCAATTTGAGGTCAACATTTGCTTAGTGAGATGAAGCATTAAGAACAAGACGTTGCATGTAGAACCTCGACTAGCGGCAAGTACTTGCCACCGGTCCTTAATTGACATAGGAAGCTTGTATGGTGGGGATTTGATGCAGAATCTGACACCCAAGGTTCTTTGTTTCTCGAGGCCTCATCGACATGGCTGACCAATCGATACTAATGAGCAACATACTTGCTACTTAATCAGACTTGATCCATCCAGATAACCCCTGATGCTGTTGGCAGCGTTTGGTCAGATGCAGTCGAGGATGGAATCCGAAAGGCGAGACACCTATCCGTTCCCGCGAATACATCTAGCCGAGCTGGACCCACAACAGCTTCCTCTTCGGCAGCAGCAACTGTTGAGAGTCTTGAAACCCATCAACCTCAGTCCCGGAATGCTCGCCGTTGCTGACACATTGCAAGTCTTCTTTGACTCTAGGCCAGAAGCGAGGCAGCCTCTTGAACGCCATTGACAGGTAGTTTGAGGCACTTCCGGAACATCTGTCTCATACCTTGGCGACCCCAACCTGCTGGCTAAGGAAGCATGCACACTTCCTGACCGATAGTCTAGAGTCCATCACTCTCACCGCTTTTAGATGAAGGAAGAGCTTGATCTAGCCTTCTAGCTGGATCAGTCAACCGATCAGATAGGCCGTGAATGCCTAGATAAGTGCTTTGAAGAAACACAGGGTCTCCAGGGAGAGGCGAGGATAAAGACCCGGCTTGCTTTCTGGCTATCAGTTGTTCCACAGTGATCTACCTCACTTTGAACTCGCTCACACACAGTCTACTTTTGTCTCCTTGTTACCACGTTAAGTCACTTCAAGGCTGTTTGCTATTTGTACAGCCCTTTGACCGGCTTTCCTTTGCTCGCTTGCTCAGACACGAACTTCAATCTCTCCGACTACTTCTACGCCAGCTTCCCCAGCTCCTCATTGCGTCCACCTCACCACTTGGCTCTGAAGATGGCAGCCATTCGCGCCTTGCTCAATCCCGCCATTTCCGTCAATGAAGACCGTGAGCCAAAAGTTGGCCGAAAGCTGCCTCCCCGTTTACTCTCACCAATTAAATCCACCGGCCTCCCTGATATACGCTCAAGTCCTGGCTCACGCAAGAAGCAGAAGATCGTCAAGGACCGACCAGTCTTTACTCGGGGTCCTCCCCGAGGCGAGGTGCGATACCCGCCATTTGAATACGACAACCCGAGCCTGTCCGCATACCACCAGCAGTTCGACATGTTTCCAATGGAAGACATTGGGGCATATCCACGACACATTCCCTACAACAGCGAGAAGAAGTTGTTCCAAGAGAAGACTGGGCGGGACTTCTTTGAAGGTAAAGCCTTCATTGGATGTATGATTGGATTGACTGACGTCGTCAGTGTACCAGTACCAATTCAAGATGCCAGGCAGCGAGCATTCATACACTCTGCTCTGGGACTACAACATTGGCTTGGTCCGCACCACTCCACTATTCAAATGCTGTGGCTATGGAAAGGCTAGTATTTCGATAATACAATCTGGCTTTGCACTAACCAGACACAGACGACGCCTGCCAAGATGCTGAACCGAAATGTGGGCCTGCGAGAGATTTGCCACAGTATCACGGGCGGCTCGTTAGTAGCGCAAGGTCAGCTATCCAGCCACTGTACACGATGTCGTACTGACTAGTTAAGGCTACTGGATCCCCTACGATGCTGCAAGAGCAGTCGCCGCTACTTTCTGCTGGGACATCCGCTACGTGCTCACCCCTGTCTTCGGGATCGAGTTCTTGGATATGTGCATTCCACCCGACTCGGACAAGTATGGTCTTATGCTCATTGACCCCAAAATCACCAAGCTCTGCACAGAACAAGCATGCGAGTATCGGCAGCTCGAGCTGGTAAATCCGCCCCCTCGACCTAGATGCGCCTTGCCAAGCCCCCCTCTTTCTAATACACATATGGATATGAAAGTTATCCCGTATCTCCGTTTCAAGGCCATCAACGACGATATTTCCAGTGAACATGCCACTGAAACCAGTGATGATGATCACTACACTCTCTCTCCTAGCTCACCAGTGCCCTTCCGTCATCCCTGGTATACTGGCAACACTCCTCGCTCTGCTCGTCACCATGATGATGACCTAATCTCTCCAAAGTCAGTCATCGACACTATCAAGCCCAAAGCAGTCACGGAACGCGGCCATGATATAGAGATAGAAAGCTCAGCTGCGACAACCGCTAGCTCGTCCAAGTTTCATGGCCTCTGTGACCGCATTGCAGTTGATGAAGGCTACGATGGTGATAGCTCCGACATAGGTACAGATGGGTCCATTTGGTGCCACCATGCGCACAGGGCCTTGCCAAATGGACAGTTTGGAGCTAAGGACGCTGCAAAGGCATTGTTGAGCTTGGGAGAGGTGAAGAGAGTTCCAAAGAGACGTGCTTCTGCTTAAAACTAACGCCGTCTGCGGTGTCAAGGTTCAGTTGACGCCGAAGTGAGGGTCGCTGCCTCTGATAGAATTGGAAGGCACGCGTCATGGTAACAAAGTCATTTGCAGTTTCCCATTTGAACTTTTCTTAAAACCCGCCTCTTAGTTTCCACTCACCACAATTCGAGGGTTTTGACGGTTGACTTTGTTGTTTTGCTCACACATATACTTCTTTCCAATGATGAAGACCTCTCCACAAAAGCTGAAGACATGCCGTTACTGGGCGCTCGGTCCTCATTGTCCTAATATTGTTGATGGTGTCTCTCAGTGCTGGTTCGCTCACCGAATCACTGCTCATATTGCGAGTGCTATCGAACAACCAGGGACATGCTTCAATTTCAACAGGAGTGGGTTTTGTCACTATGGGAGTAGATGCCATTATGAGCACCGTGACTGTGGCGTGACGGGCCTTGGCCAGGGGAGTAAGTGATCTCCTATTCTCTCCACGTCCAGGTCTCCTGCTCTGACTTAACATCAGTAATTGAACTTCACGGCCTCGAGTTTGAGATTGCCAACGCAGCTTTCCAGGCAGGTTTTCACACGGCCAACCATGAGGCTCTTTTCAATCTCATCTGGGCTCTCAAGCGTGCAGGAAACCGCTGTTTTGGCTCGAGTGGCGAATCTAGACTACCCCCTCCTAAGCACCCCATCTACCCCGATAGATACAGGCCAAGCGGCATCGGCGACAATACCATGAAGAAGCGGAAATTGACAGCTGGTTCGCAACCCAAGATCCATTCTATTCCTTTGGTGCAGAAGGGAAACACAAAAGATGACCCGATTGATCTTGATGACGACCCTTCGCCCAGAGCCCTGGCTATAGTGAGAGGGTTGACGAGCACTAGTATGATCAACGACTCCCAGGATCAGGCCTTGGACATTGACGAATTCGCTAAAGAGTATGCTCCCTGGAACACTGTGTCATCGGCCAACCAATCGACGAAAAAGACTGGCTCAAACAACCTTGAGCTTGGCAGACCAAATCGGCTGTTAGAAAACATGACGCAGGGCTACTCTCTACCGATGCGACCGGCTGACAGACATATCAGTCTACAACAGGCTCGCGATATTCCCACGATGTTGCACTCTCGTACCAAAACTGTTGATGTACCGATGTCGGGAGAAGAAGAGATCGTTGAGGCTCTTTGTCATGTCAAGCTTCGGCTCATACAAACAAAGAATGCTATAAGTAGTTGTCAGGAGGACATGAGGAAACTGTTCGATCGACACCCAGACCAACTTTGTGATGATCAGAAAATGTTCGTCCTTCGTAGTCTAGCCAAGGACATGGACAACGTCTGGGAGGCAGCGAAGGCGGGAGTGAGTAATACCGAAATGATGCTGGCATTAATGGAGGGAAATAACAGTGGCAACACTCTGATTGATGTCTAACGCCATGGCAGAAATCAAAATGCTGTATCAGAGAAGTTGGAACAGGCATATCTGGTGAATCCTCCTCCCGTGCCTGGGTAGCCAATCACGAGTCTTTAGAGCGGCATATCTGGTATCAGGAATGCAGAACGCGAATTGCAAAGTCTGTTTCTGCGACTCTTCTGTAATCTCCAGGTTGCATTTGAACTGATGCTTTTCAGTAATTAGTGAACTCGGAGTACACGCAAGGCGCAGTGCACCCGATCTTCCTTGATTGGGCCCGAGGTTATCTAAAGCGGGTCACTGTGGAGAAATGCTCGGCAGGAATCGTCGGCAACCCTTTAGGATTGCCACCTTGGGCTCAAGAAAGGGTTGAGACATGCCGGGACCGGAATGGGACTGTGCGAACTTCGGAGCACCACGAGGCCATATGAGCAACTCGTAATCCAAATGTTGTTTTAGGACTCAGCAACAAGCACAGCATGGCCGACATCGAGAAGAATGATACGATATTCAACAGAGAGGACGACCTAGACCTTGAGCATTCGACGACACATCCTCTCCATGGTGATAGATGCTCGCAAGATGCCGACCACTTGGATGGGGATGGCAGATCAATTTTCAGATTAAGCTCTCGAGGAAGTACGACACGCAGTGCCTTGTCGAAGTGTCAGTCTCGTGCCACAGGCATCTCGCGGCGGGAAACAGTATTGTCCAAGATTCGATCAAGACCTCCCATCGGCAACTTCAGTCACGCACTTGAACACGCAAAGACCAGTAAAAGCTATCTGGTTGACTTCGATGGCCCCGATGACCCCTACCGTCCTGTGAACTGGCCGTTGAAGAAAAAGGTCACCACCACTCTATTGTATGCATTGGCGACTATGACGGCGACCTGGGCGAGCGCAACCTTCTCCGCTGGTAATGAACAGTTCTCCCAAGAGTTCCATGTTGACAGCGAGGTCGGAGTGCTGGGTACTACTCTATTCCTATTCGGCTTCGGCACGGGACCATTGCTGTTCGCCCCACTGTCCGAAGTGTATGGTCGCAAATCCGCTGTCCTTCCACCGATGTTCGTCTCAGCATGTTTCTCCTTTGCCACAGCAACTGCGAAGGATATTCAGACAGTTATGATCTGCCGGTTCTTTACTGGTTTCTTCGCGAGCGCGCCAGTCACGAATACAGGAGGTGTGCTAGCTGATCTATTTCCGCCGACTCAACGAGGGATTGCCATAGCAGCATATGCAATGGCCGTCGTTATCGGACCAGTCTTTGGGCCTATCGTGGGTGCGGCGATGGTGGTTAACTCGAGCCTGGGATGGCGGTGGACAATGTATCTGGACGGGATTATGACGATATTCATTCTCGTCCTTGATATCATCTTCATCGACGAGTCATATCCACCCGCACTGCTCATCACCAAGGCACGACGACTCCGCTTCCAATCCGGCAATTGGGCCCTGCACGCTAAATTCGAAGAATGGGACGTCACCCTGTCTGAGCTGTCGCATAAGTTCTTGGTGCGACCGTTCCAAATCCTTCACACTCCGATCGCTGCATGTATGTGTTTATATGCATCATTCTGCTATGGCATCCTGTACATGAACCTGGGGGCTATACCAATCATTTTCTACGAAAACCGAAGGTGGGAATTGCTGCCTTCAGAACTACCTTTCCTCGCCATTGCTCTGGGCGCTTGTGTCGGGGCTGTCATCAATATCTTGAACCAATTCAACTACAACAAGCAAGCCAATGGGCATGTTGTGCCTGAGCTGAGGCTACTTCCCATGATGTTCGGATCGGTCATGTTCGCAGGCGGTATCTTTACCACGGGCTGGACCGCCGACCCCAAGTATCCCTGGATCGCACCAGTCATTGGCATCGTCATGATGGGCTCCGGGTTCTTCACCATCTTCCAAGCCGCACTAAACTACCTGGTCGACACGTTCCAAATGTACGCGGCGAGTGCCGTGGCAGCGAATACATTCTTGAGATCCTGCTTTGCTGGTGCGTTCCCCCTTGTCGTGACGCCTTTGTATCATAATCTTGGCGTGCCGTGGGGCAGTAGCATTTTTGGGTTCTTTGCGGTCGCCATGATTCCGATTCCGTTCTTGTTTTACAAGTATGGCAAGAGTTTGAGGGCAAAGAGTAAGTGGAGTAGAGGTAGTCTTGCCAAGGCCGGAAGGTAGGTTCCAATGTGTATATACAGCGGATGCTTTCAGGTGGTACCAAGCTTGGCGCTAGGCTCCAGACTATGCTCCATAATCCAACACTCTAATAATCAATATTGGACTGCAATATCAAGAACAAGAACAACCAGGGAGATCAGTGGTTTGGTACATCCTCAATGGCATTCCTCCCGAAAGATTCCCTCACCTTGAACGGTGGCTGCTTCTGCGGCGCCTGCCGTTATACCATCACGATCCCGGTGTCTGGATAACGGCCCATACATCTAACCGCAAAGCCAATTCCAATCTCGGCAACAAAATCAGTCGAAACACGAATCCCAGTTGTTGACATTGACCACTGTCAAAACTGCCGACGTACTTCTGGAGCAATAGTCCAAGTCTGGTTTATCTGTCCTGCTGCATGGATAACATGGGGTATTATAATCATCTCTGTCTTCTGCCACACAAAACCATAAGTGGTCAACTCCAGACGCAGTTAGTCCCGAATCCAAAGACCATGGAAGACACTTATTATCTCAAACGATTCTAAGCCGCAGGTAGGGCGACAAAATCGTTTTGCGGGAAATGCGGTACACTTCTCAGCTACTATCCCCACAAGCGTCACGGACCTTCAGCTGTAGTTGACATTGCAGTTCAAAGCATGGATCAGGAATCATTGGAGCTTGCAAAGCAAGATAGACATGGTTGGTGGGGGTTTGGGACAGGGTAGATTCAGGATCTGGTAACACTGGGAGATGGTGGTGTCCTGATCAAACATCCAAAAGGAGACATATCGGAAGTCATTGTTGACTAGATCACCAGAAGTCGATACTTGAACGCAACTGATATGCTGATTAACAATATCAAGTACTGTTTGTAATGATCATTACGGTTCGATGATGATCCGGAGCCCGAAAAGTACATGTGTCTCTCCGCCAATCACAGCCACGGATTGGTCAGCCGCCCCATCGGCGGGCCTTCCCTGCCTTGCCTTTCCTTCGAATCCCCCTTGCTGGTAATCACCTCAAGACGTGCGTCGATGTCGCCATGGCTTTTGGATGAGCCTAATGCTGCTTTTCTCTATCAATAGAAGCTTGTTAATCAAGCCATGATAGTTGGAAGGGCAGGGATGCAGCTCAGTTGGTGTTGTGATGTTCAATAAATATTTCTGTGTCTGAGAGGCTCCGTTTACTAATAATTTGTCTACCATACTCTTGTCACCTGTACACCATCGTTACAAGCTCACATCCATCTCCCAGTCACTGCACTAGTCTCTCCCCCTGTCACTGCACTAAGTCTCCCTCCCGTACTGTATCACCACTCTAAGACAACAATCAATGGCTTCAGCAACTGGTATCCCCGAGCAGGTTCATGTTCGAAGCGAGGAGCAACCGCTGTTAGGACGAACAGGCGATGTTACGCAGAGGCCTGGGCAGGGCTGGTATGTCAATTTGATCATAGGCACGGGCATTCTGGCACAGGTGGGGATATGGCTGCTCGCTTCGTTGGTCTGGGTATGTCGTTCTCCCCTTCAGCCATCCGCTCAGGCCCAACAAATTTTGGTCAAGGGCCAGATTTGTTGTCATATTGTAGGTACTAACTCTACCTAATCGCAGTCCGCCGTCTTCGAAGCCGACTTCATCTTTTTCTCCTATCATCCGCTCCTGCAGTCCGCAGGTATCCTGCTCCTGACCCAATCCATTCTTGTCCTCCAACCCACATCCACGCCCAAGCACAAAAGAGATGGTACGTTGGTACATGCTACCCTCAACGCTATAGGCTTTGCAGCTTTAATTGCAGGGTTAGTAGTGATTGAGCTGAATAAGGCCTCTCACCCTGAGACGCGCTTCACCAGCGTGCATGGGATCCTTGGACTGATCACTTTTATCTTGATTGGGCTGCAAGTGTTGGTGGGCGTGGTCCAGTATTGGCTACCGTGGCTGGTGGGAGGCGTTGAGAATGGCAAGGCCATTTACAAATACCACAGGTGAGTGTGCAGGTTAAGGTCGCAGAGAAACCAATTATACCAATTGCTAACCACGCATACAGAATATCAGGTTATATCATTCTCCTTCTTGCCCTCGTCACCATCATCACTGCAACGAGTACCAATTTCAATGTCAATGTTCTACACATCAGGCTGTGGACTGTCATTGTTGCTAGTCTACTTGTTGTGGCGGGAGTGGCTCCAAGAATTAAGAAGCGCAAATTTGGCCTCTAGGAGAAGCAAGAGCAGGCCAAGTATCGACATGATCTTGAATGTGTTTGTGGATGGAGGCCGATGATGAGGATGAGGTGGTGGGGAAAAGACGACGACGATGTGTGACATAATGAAGATGACCATGACCACTGTTCAGTACGAGAAGGTTGCTTGAGGCTCACAAAAACAGGGGTAAAGAGCACCAGTGTCAGGAGGTTTAGCTTAACTGTCGGATCGCGGGTTCTAGTCGAGAAAACTGTAGGCCCAGCTGCTTTTACTGCTTTCTGGCTCCTTCAACTGAGACACTCTTGGTGGTTGAACAGTACTATTGAGCCAGCCTTAGCTCGGATAGAGCAACATCAGGATACTGTTGCCAGTAACTTAAGTCTTGTTCCAAAAATGGCATGATGCGTCTCGTAAATTTAGTCTGAACACGAGGCTAGGCGCATCCAGCCCTCAAGCCACCAAGCGTCACAAGCATCACAAGCATCGAGGCTGAGCGGCCAGGCAATTTACTACTGTATCACCACATGTCTTTTCACGCATCTGGTCTCCTTCTCTCCTTGTCTGTTTGTTCTTCTTAGAAAATGATAATTGCATTACAGCTAGGCTATATAACTAGTCATGGATTTCATCAGGACAAGCCTGCGCGACGAGGAGCTCGCTGCCGCCTTGCAGGCTGAAGAGTACGACAAGGGATTGGATCAGGCTGAGGTGGCGCGTTCGGCATTTGATGGTCAGTGGCAGCAACAGCAACAGCAAACGGAAAATCAAAATTCGAATACCGAACATGTACTTGGCCTTGAAACTAACGAGTCTGCTACCCATGTGAGCCCATCAATCATTCTGACCTCGCCGGCCGTTGACAACGTCTCTGTCGATTCACGCGACCATGGCCAGATTACTCAGCAGTCAAAGTCGCGCACCCATGCAGAAGACCCCACTATGGAGAGCCCAGGGCCAAGTCTGAGGCAGAGTTGGGAATGGCCATCCGGTGTAGATCCTCTAGATCCTATGGCTGCGCCAGACTCGAGGCCCTCACTCCCTGAATCAAGCATTTACCTCGGGCAAAACGATCCAGAATCATCTTTGACAGGCTCATCTAAGCTCCAGGGCCACCTCAACAAGGAGCCAGCTGCTCAGGAGGATGTATCGGAAGACAAGTCTAGTGGAAAGCAGCCTATTCTATCCCACAGTCCAGAGAATCCTATCACACCATCTCCCGGAATTCAAGTTTTTGTTGAGACACCAAATAGCAGGATTCTCGAAATTTTTGTTGAAGCATCAGACAGCATTGAAGAGGTTAAAAGGAAAATTGGCCAGAAGTTGTGCATCCCGATTGTTCTGCAACCACTGCTATTTAAAGGTGAAACTCTGGATGATCTCCAGTCAGTTGCATATTATAATATTCAAAAAGGATCTACACTTCTACTTATTGCGCCTAGTCACCCAACCAGACCGATTTCCGGTAGTGGAACGACAGTCCATATCACGACAGTCACTGGGAAAATGATCCCGCTTCAAGTTGACCCTTCAGATAGGGTGAAATCACTGAAACACAAGATTCAAGAGAAAGAAGGGGTCCCAGTCGCGCATCAGGGCCTCATCTTCGCAGGAAAACACCTACAGGACGAAAAAAGACTCTATGATTACAATATCCAGAAATTGTCTATCATTCACCTTGTGGAACGTCTTCAGTCAGACACAGTCTCCACCACAGGTGGAATGCCAATCTTTGTTAAGACGTTGACAGGGAAACTGATAGAGATCAGGGTGGAATTTACCGACTTGATCTCAACAGTCAAGATGAAGATCAAGGAGAAAGAGGGTATTCCGGTCGATCAGCAGCGACTCATGATTGCAGGCAAGCCCATTGAAGATAACAAGACTGTCGCCCAATACAACATCCAAAAGGAGTCTACCATTCAACTTATCTTACGTCTTACATCTTCTCAACCTTCCTTACCTGGAACCCCGGCCCCGGCCCCCGCTCTAGCTCCACCACCATCCATGGCAGCTCCCCAACTACCACCTCTGACAGGGCCCTCCAGTTTCTCGTCAAACTCACTTCACAGACTCACCGATCAAGAAGTGATAAAACTTGAGAACTGGCATAGACGCCATCAGAAATCTTTGCGCAAGATGCTTGAGAGCCTTCGGAATGTAGAGGGCCAGTCCTTGTTTCTCCCGGAGCAGATCACCAGGCAAACCGGAGTGCCACAGTTATTCTCGCTGGAAGTTCTAGACAGCGTCAATGGCTACGTCACGAATTTTGCTCTGGAGAATGACCAAGTCGTTCTATCCACAATGAAGACGGAGGTGTCATCGTTGACGAACGGTAACGAAGCTCTTTCTCAAATGGAACGAAAGTGGAAGTTACACAATGGCTCTCGAGAGATAGCATTTCGTTGGATACACTTGCCCGCTAATAATATGGACTGGGTTACGGTTAGTTCTCATGCTTGCCATTCTTCAATGTCTGGCTATCGAGCTGACGTTGCCCATTTCACAGGACACTATTTTCCATCTCCAGAACTATCTCACTCACGATTTATATCTTGCTTCACAGGTTCAAAGTGCAGTCTTGAGCGACGAGCACTGGGAAAGTAGACAAGAGACTGCATTCGGCAATATCAACGGTTCTAAGCACATGGAGCCTTATTGCAGCGAAATCAAGGTTGTCCACTCCAACGACACCCTTGGACACTCTGACAAGCGACCTAGTTTGGTTCTGTATGTAAGTCAACCCGTACTCCCACTCTTTGTGCAAGAATGACTTACTCGCTGTTAGATGCCTTATTTGCATTGGGAATATTCCGTGGCGACTGCACAGATCCAGACGTTGTTTGGCACCATCACAGGTCAAGTGCAGCTTCCTCACACCGACCTGAATAGAGTCTACTCTCAAAAAGAGGTGGCAAATTTACCCTGTACGGTGGATGAGAAGTTGATGCGGCTCTATCTAACCAGGACTCAACCCCTGCATCTACGACGAGCTCTTCACAACTCCTTCCACCAAGGTCCTGCCAGCACCACCTTGCGCGATCTTACTCAAGTCATTGACACTTACTCAAGAAAGCAGCTAGCGCCTTCAGTGAGAGGTCCACCAATGCTTGTTGTTGATCAGCTTTGGATGTGGGTTATTGAAGGAGGTAAGTTGGCTGTTGAAAGTTAAAATGCTATTGGGTCTTGAATGAGAGCTGATTCTATACAGAAACACTAGTGACATGCTTTCCTCAGCGCTGGGGCACGGCAGCACAAACAGATGAGCACCAGGAAGTCATTGAAAACATTCTACTGTCGCTTGAGTACGAAGACAGGCGCAATAAGATCACCAACATTTTTCAATTGGCGAATTTCATTGTGGACCGATGTGGCTCCAATATGTTTGAGTCAACACCTTCTACCCCCAAGCAGCTGCGATGCCTGGAGATATTTGACGAGTCTATTAATGATCTTGTAAGTGTGTTCCATGAAAGGAAAAGAGTACCCTATCACCCTAGATTGCTGTTGTCCCAGGCTGACAATTAGCCTTTCCCAGATCAATCAACGGGATCGCCGCTCCCGTATCTTCTTTCGCAATATCAAGACCAGTGCCGATGATCCCCCTGAAGGCCTCTTCAATATCTTGGAGGAATATCAGATGCTACAGGAAATCAAAGACATCCACGATGAGCTGCAGATATTGTTGACAGTGGTCGACCAGCAAACCAGACTCATGCTGAAATTCACACAGAACTCAAACGCGCTCCTCACGGCAGCGGGCCTTGGCGACAGAGCGCAGTATGGCAGCTGGAAACTATATGAACGGTCACAAGCAAGACATTATGTACTGCAAAAGTTGATCGACAAATCCAATAGTGTGTATCAATCGGTAAGTTTTGTTGGCATCTTAAAAAGCTATCTGTGAAGAAGCTAATTTGTAACCCGGAATAGATTCTCGATCTCCTCAACGCCAAACAACACCAGGCCAATGTGTCAGAAGCTCGCTCATCGAGGAAAGCGGCACAACAGATGGAAAAGCTAGCGAGGGAAGCTGAACTCGCGGCCAAGGAGGACCGCCGGCAAGGCGATGCTATTATGCTGGTACGTAGTTGTCCAAATTCTTCATCAGCATAGCTAATTATCTCTGATACAGTTTACCGTCGTGACCATCGTATTCGTAAGTACCATACCTGATCAACACCCCAAAAGCTCCGCTTTGCGGATGTATCATCAATCATTGAGACGCTAAAAAATCTTCCAGCTTCCATTCTCCGCCCTCACCTCTGTCTTCGGGATGAACGCCATTGAATTCGGCCAAGGCCAGGTCCATCTGAGCATTATCTTCGCATACATTCGTAAGTTATGGCCTTGCCTTCTGTTTCCCTTTATGTCCCCCCCGCCCCCACGCTTGTTATACTGACCAAGTCTGCATTACAAAAAGTCCCCATCTCGGCCTTTGTCATCCTCTTCGCCTTCTTCTTAGCGTTCAACCCGAAGCTCCTTCGTCTTTTGACGACAACATGCCAGATAGTCCTCGCTTCTGTCGCGTTATTAATACCCACAAATTGGGGGGATAGTACGTTAATGACACTAGAGCGGAAGTTGGAAGCTTTGAAAAGGAGAAGGAAGAGAGGGAGAGCAGCAAGAGCACCAGGAACCGCAGAAGCCGGTGGACTGCAAATAGGTCGCGACGACGATGGACTATGAAAGGACCGATCAAGTTAAAGTAAAAGAGAACGAAAACCATCTCTAGGTTGTGGTTTTCTCTATTTTCTATATTGTTCTATATTGTGAGCAGTATCATGATTTTCATTTAATTTCAGTAGCTCGTCCCTTAATCCCGGCAACTTCCTCGGTCGTCAACTTCATGTCAAGCCACCTAGCCAGTGCATCGACTCTGTCTTCTTCAGATTCGCATTTTCTTAGAACTTCCTTCTTACCATACTTGCCGCTCCGCTTGGTGATCTCATCATTGACAAGAATGTATACCCCGATCACATCATCGGCCTCATCACTCAGAATAGGTTTGGTAGCAAGCACTCTATACGTGAACATGCTCCTTGGATCACGCGAGGTGTGGTAGTTGATGATCTCAAAGTCCTGCGGCAGCCATTCGTTCTCATCGAAGCAGCACACGTTACTCCATCTAGTATCATCGGTTTGTTGTTGCTCTTCTGAGCAAGGCTCGCTGTCCTGTTCCTGTGCCAGATGCATCTGGATCACCCACATGGTCTGATCGCGCGTAGTAAATGGAGCGATACGCCGGCGCACCAGCCTCTGCGTCACGCCGGGTACGCCGCTGGCCTCTGCGCCCTCTTCCAACAGGAGAGGTTCGATCGCACACTGCGCGCCAAGTCCGATATCGACAGCGTACTTGTGCGGGCCGAGGGTAACTATGGTGGTCTGATGTGACCAGCCCCTGAAACCTTCGCTGGGGGGGCCTTCGAGGGCATCGCTGATACGCGCCCCGGTGATGTAGCAGTCGTAGCCGAGCGAGTGCAGCACTGTGAACATGAAGGTGTTGTTCTCCATGCAGTAGCCGCCGAGTTGGCGTTCGACGATCTTGTGGTACAGCATGTTGGGATCGAGCGAAAGCGTGTGGTGCGTCGAGTAGTGCAGTGAGACTGATGTCCAAGGTATGAATGCTGCAGCTAGTATTTGCAGCTTTTTCAGTGCTTTCAGTGGGTCATGCTGTATCTCTTGTTTGAACGATGCTAGTGTTATCCGTGGTTTGGAACCCAATCTGCCGAAGAACTTGTCTAGCTGCTCCTCCGTGTATGTTGGTCGTTGTGCATATGGCGACAAATTGGACTGAGCTTCAAACATAGTTGTAGTTTCTCTTTCTTAATAATTGTATACAACCCTCAAGTGTGGCTCTTTTACTCAGTATGTCGCCCGGTGGATTTAATGATCAGATCCGAGGCTTACTAAACAGTACGTGTGAAATGCACTGCGAGATCGGTATTTTAACTTGGAACGACTTTTGCTAGTTTTATACCAAATACAAGTTAATTAGGCCGCTAGATTTCAGGCAGGACATGTAAGCTAGAGTATGATTACTGTGTATTATCGTGAAAGAGCCTGCTAGCATCAACGGGTAGTTGATGCATCATGCTGATCGGTACAAAGATCTTGATACCTTAACAAAAAAAGGCATTGTTGTCGAATCCTGGGGTCGCGAACACAAATGAACTGCGAATGATCTCTCCGATGTCGTAGCCCGTCATCATCTGCAACAGAAGCAAAGAAAAAAAAGTAGGGCTACCTGTCATGGATCAAAATGTTAACTGGAGCCGGGCCAAGCCAAGCCACATGAGATCGCACATGTTTTAATGTAACATCAGCTTATTAACTAGTTGCAGCACTTACCTTCATGCCCTGTTAAAAGCTCTCAGACCATATTGAGAAGCTATAATCTGGCTCGAAAGCGGCCAGCCATCTAGCCATGTCAGAGACTGCTAAACCAAGCCATGCAATAGCCCTTCTCTCAATCACCCGCGATTCCATCTGAACGAAGCTGACTGTAGTGCGTACTAGCACCCTGTTCGACTCAGCGACGCCTGATATATGGGTATATGTCGGCACCCAGAATGCTAGTGGTGTGGGGAGCCCTATACCCCTAAAAATACAGAGGATCTTGCCTAACCTAGGTAGGATTCAGCATTCTGATATGTATGTGTGTCACAGGATAAACATCCGTGACAGTATAGCGACAAATGACTAACGTCAACATGGCGTCTCGGCGGCTGCTGTGAGTTCATTATCGTTTGCCGACTCCAAGGACGCCATAAGTATGATACTCCTCTGGTCGATTGCTTTCATCCCTCGAGGACTGTCCAGGCTCATTTGTCGTTGTGACGAGCATATAGGTGACTTTCGCATTACTTCTTACAGCTAGCATGACGGGGGCAGCTTCTGGAATCGAGGTGTGAGCCTTGTTCAAAGTATGGAATCCGATGGCCGATCAGCAAGAAAGTTAGAAATTATATGGCTGGCAGCACCTATGATTATCAGCACGACAAATGAATGTTGAAATTGACTGAAGCTTGTCCTCGGGGGGACCCCAGTCGCATGCATCCTCTTACGCACCACACACCTGGTTGCCGCTGGCGCGAAGAACATGCGTCTGTCTGCTTTGAGAAAAGCAAAGAAACCTCAAGTCTGATAGTCCTGGTTAAAAGAAAGCAGGCAGCGGCAGAAAAGTAAAAGAAATCCTATCCCCATTCAGCTGCTGCCGCCGCCACCGCCACCTGTCCCGTCTCCGGGCCAAGACTTTTTCGCCACCGTCCCCACTGTCGCTGGTGAGTTCACTTCTGCCTGCCTAAAAAACAGGATGCAAAAAAGCAAAAAGGAAAAATGAAATTCGAACTGCGTGGCCCGTCTTCAGTAGCCTGCAGCACCTTCATCGAAGGGAACAGCCTGCGCATCTCAACCCTCTCCGGGAACCCGGCCCCGCCTCCGCACCACGAAAGCAACTCGCCATAGGCGTCATCGCTAAGCTCCAGGCAGGACAGGAGCCGCATGCTTAAGACGCTTGCTGGACTTGTGGTACCTGATGGCTGGTTGCGAGAGGAATTGGTGAAGTTATAATATATATAGCATTCACTAACTCACTGCCGCCCTGGTTACGGAGGCGCTGATACCGGCGACAATATCCCCCTCTGGCGCCCCCAAAATATTGTACACCCGATTTCTTTCTTTCCTTTGCACGTTTCATCGATTCTTGCTTTTGCTTTTGTGTAAGCCATCCAGCCAGCCAGCCAGCCATAGTAGGTAGGTAGGTACTAGGTAGATGTTTACGCAAAACCAACCCTCTACGCTTTCATACAGTAGTAATTCCTCAAAATCGTACTTTATATGCTATACACACTACCTGCAACCCTAACTTTCAAGCCAAAACTGTTATCTGACCCCCTTGGCAAGCTAGCCCTCCCCCCTTGCATGTGCGCCAGTACGATTTAATTCCTTCCCGTCCGTTGCCCATTCTCCTTTTTTTTTGTTTTGCCCCCATTGTACGTACAACTGGAAGACCGGCATTCATTCCACTTCCCAACCCCCCAGGCTATTCTCTCTCTCTGTCTCTGTTTTACTTCCCCCCTTTTTCAGCATTAGCAACATATGTGGCAACCATGAAGCAAGCCTTAATAGCTCACTGGCAAAAGGAAAGTCCGGCGTTGAGATGCCAGGTTTTGGTTTTTGTTGTTTGAAAAACTTTTGTAAATTTTCACAGCTATAAAGAAATGTCAACAGTGATGTTGGGTTCTTTGTTTTACCCCTTATTCGCGGGTGGTTTGCGTTTACAGGAAACCAACTCGTCTCTATCATCATCGTTATGGTCGGCGTCCGTCGTCCGTCGCTATCTTTATCTTCCATCTTTAGTCATCATTATGATCACCATCGTCCTCCTCTTTTAACTTGTAAATTTAAAGTCGTCCGACAGCCGTTTGTATACGCTGGAGACGGGCAGGCAAGACGGGTGCTGAAGAAAGGAGCAGAGGCGCACTTCATGCTCTTTTCTTTCCTTTTTAATTCAGGCTGTCAAGAAAAAGTGTGATTTCCACTTTCGTTGCCAATGGCTGGATACTTAGAACGATGTGTGAGACCATCAAGTATACCCGATGCTGTGGCCGTCGATTGTGTGGACGTGTAACATCTCAGCGTCCTTTTGGGAAAGAACGACCTGCTCCAACATTTCTTCCAATTTGCTGTCATGATATTGTTTGGCCAGTGGGTGGGCATTGCGTATGTTTTAGTCGCGCCATATGGCGCTAGAGTATGCTTCGCCAGATGGATGTTTAATACTTACAGTTTCATATCCCTCTCGCCTGGCTGATCTCTAACCTGAACTTTTGGCCACCACTCAGCCTGGAGTCACGGCCACGCTGTGTCTAGCATGGATGACCAACTCCTTGGCCAATCCGCGCAAACCAGCTCCAAACACGGGCTCATGGTAGAAGAAGCTCCCCATCAGACATTCCAGCTGATGGAAAATGACGTCTTCGTTGAGGAGGGAGCTAGGGTCGATAGTGGCTGAGGTGAGGATGAAGTGATTTAGCTTGCGTACGAACCAAGCTTGGTCTGGGCTGCCAGGGAAGCAACAGATGGCTCCCAGAGTGAGAATCCAGGCTTTGAGATCGAGATGGCCGTTCCAGTCGCGCTTTTGATGCGCAGCAGAACGAAGGATGGCTCGCAGTTGTGGTGCGATGAAGAAGCGCAGCTTGACTTTGCCAAGGAGGGTCGTGCTGGTGACGATCCAGAGTACCAAGGCGCAACGTAGGGCGTGGTGGAGCTGGTCGATTAGGTGGACGCCAAGTAGCTTGTGGCGTACAGCCATGCTGCGGATCTGGATCCAGCGCAGCGCATGCTTGCTTGCCTCTGGGCTGCCATCGTTGGCGTTCGCAAGCACCCAGCTGATGTCAGCCGTCTCCTCTATGAGACGACAAATGGGTGGGGGAATATGCATCGCATTTGGGGCCTGTCTGAAGGCTGGGGCAATGTCACGAAGATCGTAGGCAGGGTTGATCTGTGCGTCCGGAGGTGTGGCTTCGAGGTAAGAACCAGGATCGAACTCGCAAGGGAGCATGCACGGCTCCAGGGTCAGGGCGGAGAGTAGTCCGTCGCCAATGATGAGTAGTTCTCGCATCTGCGGGTCGCGCAGGTTCTGCAGGCCGCCAAGCATATCGATGATGGTGCGTGCGCCACGCATGTGGACTTTGGCGGCTTCGGTGTTGTTTCGGTAGCCTTCGGTGGCGTAGAGATGGAAAATGACCATGAGAATCTCCTCATTTGATTTTGGCTCTTGGCTGGCACGGTCCTTCATGAAGCGTCGGGTGGCGGCAAGAGCTTTGCCGAGATACACGTCGGTCTCATAGTTTCCGGGTTGTCCGTCGACGTACTGGCGCCGCGATGACATGCAGGCGAGCAGAGCGTACATGTCTACATCACTTTGGAGGGCGCTTTGAATGACGTCAGCGCTCGAGGTCTGAAAGCCATAGTCGCCTTTGTGTGTTGCTTTGGTCTCAACATGCCAGACTGCAGGGTGATAGACGCGGCGGTAGTACTCGAGGAGCGAGTGGGCTGTCTCATCGAGAGCAATGGACGACTTGCGAAAAGGGTCGATAGGGTTGTTGGCCAGCTGAGAGATGTCATGCGGGCTGGTGGCGAGAGATGCGAGTGTTGTCGACGGAGTAGGCATGCGACTGGGGATGGTATTTGATGTCGGGGTTGCAAATGATACCAAGTCATCGGCGGTCTGCTGAGCCGTCCTTAGCCTGGTGGCCGTGGTGTCGTCTGGAGCGCCATCATCGGGTGGGGTGAAGAAGTTTTGATCGGAGGGGAGATTGCCGTGGGCGTCATCGAGTGTGATGACTCCGATTCCTGGGTATTTGGCAATGGCAGTCGAACTGGACGAAGACGATGAATTGGACGGCGACTGGGGGCTTACACTTCCCGATGCCGGTTGGCCAGGCGGTGGCAGAGGCTCAGCCTTCTGCTCTCTCACGGGGATTTTGCGGCCGGAAGATACATTGCCCGACCGACGATGGCGTCTACCTCGCTGAACATGGCTGTTGATGCTGGATTGCTCCTTATCAGAGCTCCTGGTCAGCGACGTGGATGCCGCGTCCTTGTTTACGAATAGGAATCGGTTTGGCATCTTGTTTGACAGTAAAGGAGATACATGGTCACCGGTATCCTCATAACGTCTCAACGGCTGAAATCCTGCCTAGTGTGAATGAGGGCAAGCAGACACTGTTCAGGATTGGATAGTGGGTGGGCGGCTGAATGCGTGGGTGTTTGTGTGAGGGTACCGTGCACATGAGGTGGGTCACACACGGCGGCACGAATTCCGAATTAGTCCAGTTTCCTTGCAGCGACGATCGAGGGCAATCCGGAAGAACTTGGAAGACGACTACAGCTTGATAAAACTAGGGTTCTCAAGGCAATGTTGATGGGAAACACAAGGATAAGTGGTGGATGTTTTGTGGGGGCGGGCTAGACGCTCTGACTTTTTGGCGCCTGATGATCCCTACAGGGCCAAGGCATCTGTCCGGGCCGTTAGAGCCTACGATCGCCACTTGGGCTAATAGTGAATGGCTCGCTTCATCAGGTCAACATGCCAGATCATCAACAGCCAGCTAACTTAGGCCTGTGACATCTGGGATTGCCGAGGCCGCAGCGGAAGGGAGCACGGACCTGAACTCCTGAACAGGACCACAGCTTCCAAGTTGGGATGTGTGCATGCAAATTCTAATCAGTCCGTCGCCTTCCCCGCCGTTGTTAATTCGCCTGACGACGGAGTCTTATACCAGAGTGCGGCTCCGCATGGTTCCTGCGCTCAAACAAGCTAGTTAGAGTACGTGAAAACAAGGCTTCAACTCTGTCGGGTAGGCGGTAGTGGATGGGTTGGGAGATTGACTCATCTCCGCCAGTGCAGCAGCTAACCGTGGCTCTCGTACTCGTCATGAAACTGGATCGTCAGTGCAGCCAGGAAACACGGGATCTCCTTGCGCTCCTTGACCCAGAAATCGACTTGTTCTTTGATCTCGGCCTCGAAAGTGCCCCCAGCGCCGCCACTGATCTTCATGGTGCCTTTTTCACCATCGAAAATGATGAACGGTGCGTCGTCGTCGTCGTCATCATTATTATCATCGTCATCATTCATATCCACTTGGCCTGCCTCTTCACGCTGCCGTCGGTAGAAGACACTTGACACCTTGGCTTTGCCATTCGGCAAGAAGTTGATCTTCCAGCCGAGCACGCTGGCAACGACATCTCGGAACTCTGCAGCCTTGTCGGCCCAGATCTCACGCTGGCGGCGCATGCGCTTCTCCTTCTCGGCCACCGCCTTTTCCATATCTTGCAAGTCGAGTTTGAGGTGGTCGACCGTGCTGACAGGTACGGTTTTGATGCCCTGTAGATCGTTGCCGCGTAGCTGGGCCAAGAGATTGGCATTCTCCTCACGTAAGGTGCGCAACGTCGACATCTTGATGGTCTCGGCATTGGCCGTCGGGTTGTCGCGCAGCTCCAGGATTCTCGTCTTGGATTGCTCACGCAGCGACTTGAGCTGGCTCTTGGCAGCCTGGAGCTCGGTCGCCAGCATCTGAGATTGCTGCGCCGTTTTCTGTAGGGCGACCTGCAGGTTTTTGTTCTTGCGCAGCAGGTGGCCAAGCTGCGACGAGTCGTCTTCGGGTTCTTGTGATTCCGCTCTCCTCTTCATTCCACGCGTCTGCCGGCCCTCTGGTTCGGCAGCGGCCGGCATCGAGTCGTGTTTAGAGAGCTCGGCATGCAATGTGGCGATCTCTGCCTTGTACTGCGCCAGCATATCTTCCAGCTGTTTGATTTGGTCTGCCCGCTGGCTGTCAAAGGCTTTGTTGTCCATCAGCGCCGTCTCTTCGCTGTCGAATGTCTGGATCTGGGCCTTCAGATACTCGACTTCCTTGAGTGCTAGATTTTTCTGCCGTTCAAGCCTCTTGTATGCCTTGGTGCCAGCAGCCTCTGAGGCAGAATGCAGTGCTGAAGTCGCCGCTTCCAGTTCTCGCTGCAGGCTCGCCCGGTTTGCGTCGAATGCCTTGATAGTCTCATCCTTCTCGGCAAGTTCCGATTCAAAGCCGCCCAGTCTGTCTGTCAGGGACGCAAGCTCGATGCGAGTATGCACCAGCGCTCTAATGACGGCTTCAGGCGAGTCAAACTCTGATTCCTCGCCATCTCGCTCCAGCAAGCTGGTCCACTGCCTTTTCTCATCCTCGAGAATCTCACGCTGAATCTGGGCCTCGCCCAGCTGCCGCTCCACGTCTTTTAGAACCCGCAGCTCGGTCTCCAGGCCTCGCTTCTGTTCTTCGACCACCTGCACGCTCCTCTGAGTGCCGCGTAGCTTGCGTAGTTCGGCCACTTGCTGCCTGTTCGAGGTCTCCAGCTCTCGGATGTGGCTTAGCTGGTCAGACAGCTGGTTCTGCAGCACGTTCAACGCCTCGGAGTCGCCAGTGTGCGATCTGAGATGCAAGATCTGGGCCTGCAACGCCTCAACTTCTGCATCCTTCTGTGCAGCGTGTGCCTGTGCAGCGTCGACGCTCTGCGACGAATGGCCCAGTTCTTGTTTCAGCTGGTCGAGCGCCTCCTGTAGAGCAGCCCGCTTGGCCTCGGCATCACTGAGCGAGTGGTTGTACCGCCGGTCCTGATCAGTCAAGCGTGCCTGGGCATCTTCAGCGTCTTCTCGTAGCGACGCATTGTCGGCCTGTAGATGTCTGATTTGCCGCTCAAGTGCTTCCTTCTCATTCGTATTCGTGTCGTGGATGTCTCTCAGCTGCTTCTGGACGGCCTCATAGCGCTGGTTGGCCTTCAAGGACGCACTTTCAGATGCCTGGTGCTTCTTGAAGTCGGCGTCGGCCTTGGCCTGGACGTCCCTGAGCTCCTTGTCGTGCTGCAGGAGGAGCATGTGTCGCTCCTGCTGCAAGTTTTGCAGCTCGTATTCGAGCGTGTTCAGTCTGGCCCGCACATTCTCTTCTTGGGTGGTGTCGCCCAGTCTGCTGGTGGAGGGCTGCAGCAGCACAGACCGGCGATGTGGAGAAGGAGCATGCTCGCTGTCGCCACTGGTGATGAAGCCGTACGACTGCACACAATCAGAGAGATTCAAAAGAATCTGGGCAAGTGCTCACTGATCCCAACGACGGCGGTTCCAGAGCGCCCGACCGGTTCTCGTGCAGGCCGCTCCTTCCTTGTAACGAAGTTGTCGACGTCGAGAGTCGCTGCCGCTTGGTCGCCGGTGAGCTCATCATGTCGGCATCTACAGGGGGAATCGAGAAGGAGCAGGACAGAAAACAGACAACAGGGCGGTCTTGCCCATGACCAGATCGGCACTACAGTACAGTAGTATTACAGTATTATTATTAGTAGATCGTGACCAGATCATCGCCGCTTTGTTTACCCGCTTACGTAACTCTGTGTCTTGGCGGCGCCGACTAGCCCCCAACGAGCGCCAGTAAGCAGTTTCCTCTATCTTGGGCGCTTCCTCGCCATCCCTTGAATTCTGCCTCATGTAAGAGTACTGTAAGTGACGCTACTAATCAAAGGGTTACTCTGTTTGTTCGCTTGTTCCACGCGTCTATGACACTTGAGCGGCCGAATTCGAATCCCTCTCGATATGCTGAGGAATAAATATCCGAGCATGTGAGGATGAGAAAAGCTAATTAAATGGGTATAATACTGCTTGCACCAGCACAGAATGTCTTCAACCCGCCGGTTTGCCTAATGGCTGCAGTCACCATGCTGGCCTCGCCAAAACTCCCTCCTGCAACAGTGTTTATGCCTGCTTCTCAGTCTTTTCAATCTTATCACCAGACTCCTCACTGCTTGTTCCGATCTCTGGATCTTGCCCTTGCACAAGCTTACTCTCGGACACACTCGGATGTCCATATTTTGCATCATACTCATGGCGACCGTCATGGAAGAAGGCATAAGGCAACTCGCCGTGGACTTCGCCGTCCCCAATCAGGAGTTGATCTTCATTGTATCGGAGCGGGATTCGGAGCACGTATTTGATGAACAGGCAGATGGCCGAGGTCCAGAAGAGGTTCCATCCGATGATGAACAGGCTGCTCAATCGTTAGCAAGCTACCATTCAGCTCAAAGGTCTGCGCTACTTACAATCCAACAATCTGCACCCAGACCTGACGTCCGTTGTTGTCGATTGCACCACCAGTTGGAGCTAGTGCAAAGCCAGCGGTGCCCTCGGCAGTGGCGAAAAGGCCGGTCAGGAAGCCGCCAACAACGCCTCCTACCAGATGGGTGTGGAAATCTCCGACAACATCGTCGCTGAAGTCAAGGAACCATTTCTGCTTGCCAAGGATGTTCATGGATATCCAGGGGATGCTGCCTGAGCAGACCCCAATGATGATGGCTCCCCACCCTGCAACAAAACCAGCCGCCGGCGTGATCGCGACCAGACCTGTGATGATGCCCTGGACGGCGCCAATCACGGCTGGCTTCTTGAAAAAGATCAGATCCATGACGGTCCAGGTAAGCATGCTCATCGCAGTGCAGATATTGGTGTTCAGCACGGCAGCACCTGCATCAGGCGAAGCAGTGTATGGATCACCTCCGTTGAAGCCGTTCCACCCCAGCCAGAGAAGTCCAACTCCAACAAGCGCGAGAAGGACGTTGTTTGGATGAAATTCTGTCCGATCGCGAGGATGTCGCGGTCCCACCCAGTAAGCGAGCGTCCACCCAGCAGTCCCCGATGACACGTGGATCACGTATCCGCCAGAGTAATCGAGAACGCCCATTTTGTACAGGAAGCCTCCTCCCCAGATGCTGAACGCTCCCACTGTGTAGCTGAGCGTAATCCACAGGGGCACGAACGCCATCCACGCTAGGAAGTTCATTCTTGCCAGTGCCGAACCTGCGATTAGCACGGCCGTGATTGCAGCGAACACAAACTGAAAGTACACCATTGTTGACATGGGAAATGCAGCTGTCAGACCTGCAGCCGGGAGCTCGGCCTGTTTAAGCTCATAGTTCATTTGCACAGCCGGTCCAGGAACTCCGACGAAGGGTAACATTTGCTTTCCGAACGACGCTCTGTATGCATACACCACCCACACTATCAGCACCGAGGCGAAAGCATACAGCACCATGAAGGCCGAGTTAATAGCCCACTTCTTCTTCACCATACCCGCGTACATCACCATCAGCCCAGGTACCGACTGCAGTCCGACCAGGGTAGCTGCTGTAAGTTGCCATGCGTTGTCACCGTTGTTGAGCCATTCGGGTGCCACTAGGTCGTCTGCGTTCCACCGTCGCTGAAACGCCATCGTGCTTGCTTCTTACTTGCGATCTTTGGTTGGCAGACTTTCAAGTAATGCGATCTCGATCTCGCGCATGGAGAAATAAGATCGAGAACTGCTCTGGGATCGTCCAAGTGGGCTCCTCAGGTTATAAACGCGTACTGAGAAGAAAACACGAAAACACAGACCGCTTTTGGATGGTCCGTCGCTGAAGCTCGCTACTATCTAGGCGACAGCGCAGCCCATTCATCAGATAGCTCTAATTTCGCACAGCAATCGCAATTACCTACAGATCGGGGGTCATCCAATGCCGAACCATGCCCGTCCCACACTCTGGAAGATAGCTGCGCCTTCCCTGTTCACCACGCGCTTTGCAACATGCTAATCCACGCGCGTGGCGTGTCCAGGAGGAAAGGTCTCGCTTCTCCTTATCTACACCTTCCAACTGCGACGCATCATTGGTTCACACAAGCCTGTCTCCCTAACGCATCCGAGCCGTAAAGATAGACGACCCACATCGAGCCAATAAGCTTCTTCTGATAAGCAGCGTCTAACCAAAGCTTGGGGGGCTTATTACCATTGCTGCTGCATACGAAATGATTAAACTTGAAAGCTTGGTGTCAGGAAACTCGGCTCCTTATCTCCCTGCACACGTTTTGTTCCAGACCAACCCAGCCCAGTCCCGGGGAAGTTACGCTACTCTCCCAACTCACCAGGAACCCCAGACCCACCGACGTGGGAAATCCAAAAAATAAATGCCCGACACCCTGATCTTTGTCCTTATCGTTACTACTCCGTAAATTTACCCCAATAATGGCTCCCTCCCTCCTGTCTTTCCTTCTCACTCCCACTCTCGCTCTCTCTCCGGCGCCCGCCGCCGACGACCCCGATGCCGCTCCTGTTCCTACCGAGGACCTCTGCTTTAACACGTTCTGCTAACACCGACCCATGTTCAGTCAGCACTAGCACGCTGGCTAGCATGACAATGCCAAGGCATTTCTGTACAGCCGCAGCCACAGCCGCAGCCACTTCAAAAGGCTGCCGTGTAGCCAAAGATTACGCGTAGAGCGAGAGACTGGATTTCGGACGTGGGCGGGATCATGCCGAAGAGGGCAAGAGCCCGTGAGGGAGAGAGGTACGTGCACGGACCGGCCGCCGAAGCCGAGCATGCCAAGGATCGTGGCGAGCACGCGCTGGGGCCGTGGTCTGGCGACTGCAGAGATGTTGGGTGAAGGATGTGGTGAAGGACACCATTTCGTGGCATGGGCTTTTCTAGGATTGGGATGGGAGCCGCAGGCTCTTAGACAGCCCAATAGTTCCGGCGAAGAGAGCTGCTTGGTAGCCACCCGCTCTGTCAAAGGTCGGGACAGCAGTAGGGCAGCAGCAGCTGTAGTGGTAGGTTAATGCTATAAGGGCACTGGATACTATATAGGAGTAGGGCAGGAAGGACTGAGAGATAGATATAGTGTAGCCTGTAGGGCAGACGCTCTCTGAAAGTATATAACAACCAAGCGGTTTTCGCTGCCTATCAAGAAGTAGTGTGGCATAGGCCACATAGGCCCTACATAGACGTGAATGAGCATATTATTATTGTCTGTTGAACACGGTAATAAACCTGTGTAGAATGAAGATGAAGCTTGCAAAGGGTCAAATTGCTCTCTGATTCTTTTTATCTGGGTGTGACCTCGAGCGGTCTTATATGCACTATATCAATGAGTGAATGTTCTGCCCTCCTATACACTACCTTGAAGCTTGACAGGTCTGGATGTTGTTTCATTTTGATAATTATGACAGTTGCTGCTCCAAGACTAATGGGATGAGCTCATCGTTGTTTGCGAACGAGATATGATCGACTCGTTGCTTGCAGACAAGGTATGATCAGTTGTGGATAGGGCTTGGTGCCAAGAAGTGATATGATTGGTTGGTAATGATCCAATATACTGCTACCGAACCGGACAGTTGGATGTGTTCAATTGCAGGCAGGTTTCGATTGTGGGGTGCAGCCTTACGGATTAATGAACAAAAAACACATTCCAACTTTTCCGGCTGAATAGTGATACAATTTACCAGATATAGACTAGTGCAGAATCCTTGCACATCACCAATTATCGAGGAGCTAATTGTTAATGTACGTCCGTGTCTAATAAAACATTGTCAGGGGAAATTGTTCCTAAATTGTCACTAAACCAGATTTGGTAGGTGGTTTGTCCGCTAAGACGCCAAGTCGCCTACCTCGTAGAGTGCCTTAGATATACGGCTCTGTGCGCTCTCTTCTTCGATATATCAAGCAATATATTCAATCCTGCACTCATCAGGTAGTGAATCATCAATCGTGATTCCCTCCTGCGCAAGCAGGTAGGGCAGAGTCCCGTGCTGCGTTGCGCACCTCCAGACGACTCGCCACCTGACAAACATCCTGTCACAATGATCTTGCTTATATAAGTAATTTCACAAAAATGCTTTCTGTGTCCTTGAATACTCGCAGCAACTTGGCCCACTGGCAGACTGCGTGGCTTTTCCCTCCTCTAGAATGCCTCCTTCATGAATTGCGTAACGTTCCTCAAGAAGAGACTGACGATGATGCACGCGCCACCAAATGCAATGGAGATCCAGTACGGCCACTGATAAGCAATAGCAAAGGTATGCGTGGTGGCATTGATGATGGTCTGGTAAGCCGTGTCCTTGTGGGCGACCGTTGGGCTGGTCGCGATGAGGTCCTTGAGCGCCGCATAGTCGGCGTTGGAGCCGAGGCTGATGAGAGCGATGAGCTCGAAGAAGTCACGGGTGATCTCGGCCTCGGCCACCGGAGGAGCGGCAACGGTGTTTGCAAGCTGGTAGTACTTGTGGAAGAAGACATTGTAGAATGCGGAAAAGCCAACAGCACCACCGATGTAACGGATAGAGAGAGTGATAGCGGTGATGGTCCCAATTAGATCGGTCGGGCAAGCAATTTGTGCAATCAGAGAGCAAGGGATGATGACGGCGCCAACACCGATCGACGCCAGGGTCACGATGGCGTAAACAGTGGGCTTGAGGTTGTCAGTGCGGGCAACGGCCATGGCACCAACAAATCCCGTCATGAAAATGCACCAGAAGGGCATGAGGATGCGAATCCGACCCGTGGTGGCGCGGATGAGGAGAAGGTTGAGCACAGAGCCACCGATAATGCCGAAACCGATGGGAAGTGTGCGGATGCCAATCTGCAGCGGATCATTGCCATAGACGTTGAAGACCTCGGTTGGCCAGAAAAGAAGCATAGCAAAAAAGTTGCCGCCGCTCAAGAAGGTTACGAGCAAGATGGCGCCAACGGTGCGCTTGTCGCGCGAGAAGATCCGAGCTGGAACCATGGGGTGCTTGGCCCACTTGACCTCGTACACGAAGAAGGCGACGATGAATGCAACACCCAACAAGAAAGGAACGAGAACTTGCGCACTTGTCCATGGATGCTGGAAGACATGGTTAGCAAGCGCGAGCTACAGCGATTCAGCCGCGAGTTTAGGGGGCAAACCTACCTCACGAGCACCCCATTGCATGCCCATCATGAACAAGACAATCCCGACTGTACTAAAGAAGCCACCAACATAGTCGACTTCGCGAACAATCTCTTTGGCTGGTCGCTGCTTGCGAATCGGCTCCTTGTAGCAGAGGAGGACAAGGATCAGGCCGATAACGTTCCATGCGCCAATCAAGTATCCATTGAACCGCCAGTTGGACTCCTTGGTGATGAGCTGAGCCCATAATGGTGAAGGGCAGAACGGCAGAATGGTGAAGACGACTGCACCAACGTAATTGGCTCGCTTGCGCACAGCCACAAGTTCTGAAGTGCCTGCTAGGGCAATAAGCTCGTTCAGGCCAGCCCCAAGACCAGCAATCACCATACCACCTTTAGAAAAGTAAGCGACTGCTTTGTGCTGCGATTAATTGACCAATAAGGTGGCTTACCAATAGCAACATTGATTTTATGCGATGTCGACACGACCACCGGGCCAATGACTAGGAGAACCTGGCCGATGGCCCCGACATACTTGCGGCCAAAGAGGTCCGACAATGCGCCAACAAATGGACACAGAGCCGCATTGGGGATGAGGTAGCCGATGATCATCCACACCCATCTTCCGTCTGTCGAGCCCCCAATATCGGCGTAGATGTCGGGCAGCACGCTACCATAGAGATATAGCGGGATCTGTGAGCCGACCCAGAGGAAAGACATGGCGATGAGCGATATGAACAGCCTAAAGTTAAGCTGTGCCTGTGGTTAGCACCGGATTCACAAAACATGAGAGTGTGGGAATGAGTCAGTCACATACATGCTCATGAACGCCAGAAACTATGACACTGGATTCCTGGCCCTCGCCGCTGTCCTTCTGGTAGGCACCGTGGTCGCCTTCGATGTGGCTGCTGTTGCCAGTGACCCAGCCATTGTAGGTGACCCTCTGGTCCTCGGCCTTCTCGGAAGCCATGATGCTGAACGGTAATAATATATTGCCGTGCAAGTCGTCAAAAACGAGGAACTGATGATGAACAAGGGAAATATAAGGAGAGAGAGAGTGAGAGAGAGAGAGAGGGGGCCTTGCTCCGACGTTCCGAGGTGGAGGGACACCACGGGTCGGTCTATTTGACACCAGAGGACTCCATGTGCTCTTGCCAAAGTCTGGCAGCAACCTCGTTCGCAAGCAATCTACAACTCGTGGGCGCTAAGGAAGCCAAATACTGTAATGTAAAACCAGCGACACCGTACAAACAGGCCGAGGTCCGAGCTCGTCTGAGATCGTCGGGGCTGCAGCACATAATTTCCATACTGGTAGTAGACTTCTGCCCCGTACCCCTCATGTTTCCATGTCCCCATTTTTGACTCCAGCGGGGACCCGCGCTTGATCATGGGGTTATTGGGTGGATATTCAAAGTTTAGCACATGTGTGAATCCCGCGTCTCCGCCCCCTCCGTGGTCACTTGGAAGTTGATTAGCTCTGGGGTTGCACAGCTCCCTCAAGTTTATTGGCTCATCTAAGCCACAGCCATTACCAGAGTAGGCCCTATGTCCGTATACATCTAGCCGCCAATATCGAAATGGCAAAGGCGCAAACCCAACATTCTAGATTGTGCACTGGCCGGCTAAAACGCGGTTTCTACCTCCACATGCTTCCTATCCACCATATCCACGAGTCAAAGAGGGCCGAGGTCCCATGCAAGAGGCAAGAATGTCGCTCCCATTTCAGTCATTTGTTGCTGTTGCCGCCGCCCCATCATCTTCAATCGCCTCGCCTCGTTTCTTCTCGTAACAGAGCAACCACGAGACAGACAGAAAGCCTCGAAGATGAAGTTCCTACTCTCCATGGCGCTAGTCAGCGCATGCTTCATCTCCAACGCCAGCGCTGATGCCAGCAATACCTTCGAGATCGCCAACACCGCGCTGAATACCATCCTGGCTCGCACAAACAACTTGACCAATGCAATCAAGGCCTGGGATGGCACCAACCTGCTAGCGGCCCTGAACGACATCCACGGGCCATCAGTTGCCACCAACGAATATATTTACAACGTCACGAAACAGCTGCAGGAGCACCCGGGAGTCTTCAACCAGATCCAGGCCTTCAAGATTGGCACGCCGGCTCAGCGTCTTGCCTATGCCGTCAACGCCTCCATCGCGAACCTCGTCCGTCGGAAGCACAACTTTGATGCCTCACACGTCACCACGTCCGTCGTCATGGATCTCACGGACCTCATGATTGCGTCGCGAAACTTCTCCAATGTTCTGACCAAGCTCGTCCCGAAGGAACTGCAACGGGTGGCCGGCAACATGATATCACAGAACCTCGACTCGCTGCAGCAGGGCATCAATTGCTTTAATGGAACTGCTTCGGCCTGCTCCCCAGCAATCGTCAACCCCAACCGCACCTATGATCTGGCCGTGCGTTACCACGCCATGAAACCAGACGGGTCGCCTTTTGTGTAGGGTAAGGTCGCCTCAAGGGGTCTGAGAGGAAAGGTGGTGAGAAGCACATGCGCATTGGGGACCAAGTCGCGTTCTTCGACAGGCTTTGGTTACGATTCTTGTATTTGGGAAACAGGTAAAGCATTCATGTTATCCAAGCCGGCAGCGAACATTCAGGTCGACCCGGACGTTAGGGACAGCTATAGCGAGACAGTGCCATGGGAGGCAGCATCCAACAGGCATGAGAAGGTAGTGCAGGTCCTCTTTGACACAGGGAAGGTCGACCCGGATAGTAGGGACAACGATGGCGACAACGGCAACCGACCAAACTTGTCGATCGAATCAACCTCGACCTATTCCGCATCAAGTAGAAGCTTCACCGCGGCCTAGTGTCCGCTCGCGGCGGCATATGACAGAGCTGTGCGACCATTCATGTCCTTTCAATTGATCTTAACCTGACCTGTAGCAAGTTGTCGGACAATAATAATAGATAGGTCCGAAACCGCAGTGCTATATCGATTGTATTCTCTATCTAGAGAGGTGCCGTCATCTCGATATATATGCGCACCTTGTCTACTTGCGCAATATCGGCATGTAATGCTGGGCCGATCGTCGTCACGCTATAGACGACCGTTGACTCACGATCAGAGGCGGTCGATTTATTAATTACTTGATGGAATCAGGCCATGGGGGCTAGTCCAGAAGGGAAAGATCAGGTCAGGATAAATGAATGCTCTTGTTTTTGTATATAGGGGTGACCTCGTGCGGTCTTATATAGATATGAAAAAGGATGAGACGGAGAGATCGAGCTCGGTGTTGCCGTCAATGTTCGTGGAGGGTTCGTACACCGACCACCTATCATTGTCAGTACATTGTCACTCAGCTGTCAGCAAACGACAGGGAGCAATGAATCCAGTCATCTTATCCAAGAGAAATGGCTGTAAGTTGTTGATTCGTATACAGAGGCATCGTATACTGCGGCTGGCACTCAGCTGTGCAAGGTATCATTGTTGTGGGGGCGGTAATGAAGGATTCGGATTGCCGAATTAGGTATAGCGTCGCAGAAGGAAAAATGAGTGAAGAATGATCTGATTGGCTGGAGAGAAACGAGTGTTGCTGCGATGAGTCGTATCTAGACGTTGAATCAGGCGTCAGCCTAGACGTTGAATCAGGGGACGATCAAG